>BQNB010028200.1:0-56892 GCA_026074375.1 Tanacetum coccineum | reverse complement strand
ACAAAATAAGTTCTTACTTATTTAACTACTTAATGGATTATTTCTTCTACACTTCCCGTGAATCCACGGGTCTATAAGCTAGTTATCTATATATTCAAGACCCATTCAAAATGACGACGTTTTATGTCGTGGGCCAAATTAACCCAACACCGGCCCAAGTAAAAAAAAAAAACTGGCCCTAAATAAAAACTTACAAAATGAACCCTCGACTTTTAACTATTTACGACTTTTTTATATAATAAACTTTATTTATGAAATATATAACACATATCTACCTATTCATTCAGATCAAAAAATACCCGCGGAAAGATCTTCGAATTGCGAACAAAACGAGCCCAATATTGCAATGCTTCTGACATACGCACGATTTTATAAAAAATGTTGAAGTTTAATATAAATAGAAAAAAAAGAAAATTTACAAAACGTACCCTCAACTTTTAACTATTTACGACTTTTTTATATAATAAACTTTATTTATCAAATATATAACACATTTGTACCGATTCATTCAGATAAAAAAATACTCAGGGAAAGATCTTCGAATTGCGAACAAAACGAGCCCAATATTGCAATGCTTCTGACATACGCACGATTTTATAAAAAATGTTGAAGCTTAATATAAAATAGGGAAAAAAAATTACAAAACGTACCCTCAACTTTTAACTATTTACGACTTTTTTATAATAAACTTTATTTATCAAATATATAACACATATCTACCGATTCATTCAGATAAAAAAAATTCCCGCGGAAAGATCTTCGAATTGCGAACAAAACGAGCCCAATATTGCAATGCTTCTGACATACGTACGATTTTATAGAAAATGTTGAAGTTTAATATTCCGTAATTGTTAAAAAAAATGGTGATTGAAATAAAAAACCTGTGTTCCATACAAGTCAGGCCCGCCGCAACGTGTGGACAGATTTCCACTTAATATTCATTCGAAACATATTCGTAAAAAATTATGCCCCGCGGCAACGCGCGGACTATGTAATCAATTAGCACAAAAAGAAGCCCCGCCACAACACGCGGAAAGTCCAGTTCTTACGCAATCAAAAACAGCCCTACGCTAAGCCAAAAAAAATTAATTAAAAAAAAAATAACACCTGCAGCAACGCACAGGCAATCATGCTTGTTAGACACATAATTGGTCATATTTTTTTAAATGTCCTAATCATATTTTTTTACCATAAATTATGTTCAGAGGATAAAAAATGATAATACCGTCATATCCAATTTAGTAATGAGCCCAGCATGGTTCATTTTTGGACCGATTCAATTCAGTAAAAGCCCATATCCTTTACCAAATACTTTTCCTTGATAAAAAGAGCCCAAAACAAATAATTACAGTTACTTAGTGAATCGTAAATATAAGATTCAAATTCTATACGTATTTTTAGCGATGTTCATCGGTTTGGCTATCGGGTTGTTCGGTTTATTTTTTCTGGGTATAAACGAAAATCGAATCGAACCGAATTCAGATTTGATTAAACCGAACCGAATAATCGAAAATTAAACCCCCATAATCGAAAACTGAACTGAATAACCGAATTACATAATTTTAATTATTATTTATTTATTTATATAGATTTTTAGCAACAAAAAAAACCAAGCTTAAAAATACTATATTTATACTAGGAAGGAGTTTTATATATATATTTATATGAATTCGGTTTTCGGTTTAGATTGCCAAAATCATAACCGAAGTAAAAACCAAATATTTAATTAAGTTCGGGTTCGCTTTTGTCAAATTCGATTCGGTTTCAGTTTTAGGTTTATTTGGATATTATCCGAACAATAAAGACCCATGGTATTTTTTTTATCAACTTCAAACAAAGCCTCAATTTTACACATCCTCACTATAAAGTCCTTGTAAATAAATATTTTACATACTATACAAAAGAAAATTGTTTATCAATATCATATTATAAAGCATTTGGGACACTTTTATATTTAAAAAGTTTAAAAATTTAGACTTTTTCATTTGATTTTATAGAAATATCCTTTTTAACAACATTTATGAAAATTGTTTTTATGAGAATTTACACATCCATTTTATTTTATGTAATATTTTGCAGTAACTTTTTGTTATTTGCAATCTTGACCATTCATCTCATTTTAAATTGAAATATCTTTTTATCTATATATTTTTTATAATTTAAATTCATCATATTTTCTAGAATTTTGTGCTTTTTAATTCAACATCAATTTTAATATATTTTTATTAATTTTTATTTTTCTTTATTTTTAATGTAACATGCTAAGTAGTAATGACCGATAACTTTGGAGCATGTTATTAATATTATATACTTATTCCCCGGCTGAAACACTGTTGTGAACTCTGGACGGATTCTCGACACATCCATGACACACTTAAAACAGGAAACTCAGGTCAACTCGATGAGAAAGAAATGGGAACTATTAATTTGGGGTTTTGTTAAAATTAGGGTTTTTGGGATAGTGTTATGTTTATTTTTGCTTACTTTTATTTTTTCTTATACGTGGTGCTTTAGTCGATCTAAGTGTAATGTTAATTGGGTCACTTGGTTACAAAACCTTAATTTTGTTATCTTGTAATCTTTTCTAGCTTCTTGCTAGTGTTTTAATAAAAATCTGTTGTTCAAAAAAATTAAATTATTCGTTATTGCCTTATAGAGTTGTAGCATTCTGAAAATACAATAAGTATGGGTACACTAAAACAGTTGTTTCATCTTTTTGTCTCAAACCATCAGATAAACAGTTTTTGAAAAAGCCAATGTGGAGGTGCTTTGTTCTTGCTAAAGCTACTATGCTTATAGCATTAGCTGTTATGAATTACCTTAACCCAAACACCTTAAGATTATTAAATATGTGATTTGTGCTTGACTATTTGGAGCCATGAGTGAGCTGTTTGATTAACTGGCATCCCCACTTGAATTGTTTTCCTTTATAATCTGTCTTTATAATTGATTAACCGACAAACGAAAAATACAAAAAGAACGTCAAAAACAGCCCCGCATTCGAATCTGATGAAGGAAAGAAAGACATCCAATCCCAGTTGGAGAAGATGAAGTATGGACTTCTAGTTTCAGTAAGATATTAGTCATACGAGACGCATTGCGGCGTGGCTGTTTTTCGCTTGGTTTCTGTATTTGTCTTGTCGGAAACTTTCTCTGCTAGATTTATGAAGACGATTTTAGTTTGTCGAAAATTTAACTTAAATTCTTTCCTTTTAACGTTATGTACTTTTTTGTAGTTTGAGTGGCTATGTAAAGGTGTGTTTCGACATGTAAAGACGTAAAAAGTTATATAGCGATTCCTTCAAAAGAAACTTAAGGGTAGTTTTTAAAGTTATTGGATATGTAAAGATGTGTTTCGAAACTTCTTTTTTGTCCGAAAAAAGCTTATCTTAAACTTCAATATCTTTTATAAAATCGTGCGTATCTTAAAACCATATCAATATTATGCTCGTTTTGCTCATAATCTAGAGGCTTTCACATCGGCGTATTTTTTATTAAAGAATTCGTCAGATATTTGCTAGATATTTGATAAACAAAGTTTGTTATATAAAACAACATTAATATCAAAACCATATCAATAAAGTATAAGCTATGCTACATTATAAAGTATTTATGACACTTTCATATCTAGAAAGTCTGAAAATTTATATTTTTTCATCCCTTTTTAACAACAAACACATCCATCTCATTTTATGTTATGTGCAATCTTGATCATCCATCTCATTTTAGGGAAATACATTTTAAAGTAACATTTGTCAAATATTAATTAAAAATCACATTTATTTTTAAATTGAAATATCTTTTTATCTATTTATTTTTTTATGATTTAATTTCATTACATTTTCTGAAATTTTGTGCTCTTTAATTTTTATTTATTTTTATTTTTAATGTCACCGAAATTATTGCTTTGCGCGAATAACATGCTAGTTTATATAAAAAGCTGAAGCGTTTACATTAAATTTGATATCTAAGGAGGGATAGAAAAAAATGAGGAAAATAAAGCTATTAACATTATATAACTTTACATTTTAAAAAGAAATAATGTTATTTGAAAAAAAAACACCGATGAAAAATCAATTTTGACATACAAATCAACTTTTTCAAGCGATCTAGAATGTTTAAGCTCATATAATCCGAACTCGGCACTAAATATCAGAGGGATCTGCATATGTTGCCGTCGCATTTGGCCTACACTTAAATGAGATCATATTTTTGTTGGTTGTGATTGGCTATTAGGGTGAAGATAATCAATAGCCTAACTAATTACTAATGATGGTTACCGGATATCACTTGAAATCGTGTAATCACTTTTCAATGAAGATTATTCGACCTTATGTCTGGGTTACACGAATACCTCCTTGGGATAAAACCAAGTGTTTGTTCTTGTTTGAGGCACCAATCAAGAACTCTTCGCTTCTAAGTGTTTATTGTTTGTGTTTTTTCATGTAATTGTGATCCCTATTTATAGAGGATTTACTCAAAACCTAGTAAATGGAATTAATGAGAGATTAATGACCAATTAATCTCTTCCATAATTATCCTCCATAATTTTTAAGAATAAACGGTTATATAACCAAATTAAATATGATCATTTAATGCAGTCAAACCTGCCACTTAAATAGGCAAAAGTTGTTACAAACATTTAATGTAGTCAAACCTGCCACTTAAATGTTTGTAACCACCCATTTAATCTAACCACTAAAAGAGTCAGGGAAAATCAGCGACTTGAGAGGTGTATACTTCGTACCTCCAAACTCATTTCCAAGTATGACCCAATTCCCATAATTACACTAAATTTCCAACAATTTTTAATAGTTTTGCATATGAATATGTATGATATTAAACATATATAAGTCATACTCCTTTAATTTAAGTTTGGGTAAATTACACTGTTGGTCCTTGTACTTAGGTCCGTTTGCCCGTTTGGTCCCCAGATAACGAGGACTCTCATACAGGGTCCCTTTTTGACACTGTTGTTACCCGTTTGCTCCCCGAAGCCTCGTTATGCCTAACGACGGTCATCTTCGTCGTTAGCGTGGCCACGTCGCCCTTCCACTGAAGGGCAGAATCGTCTTTTCATGCTATTTTTTATTGCGTCGTTGGTCCCTGACGACTTTGTTAAAACAGTGCTTGTTACTGTTCATTTTTTTTATCTTTTCTCGATTGCACGGTTTGTCCCTTTTACGTGCACTTTTCTCCCGACTTAATTATTTTTTCCTCGCCAATTAAAATTAAGCGATTATGGTTGTTAAACTTGAATTAATATGAATATAGTGTGTATTTAGTTTGGGTATATCATGATTGATAACTAGTATTAATCAAATTGACTTGAAAATTTTAAACTGATTACAACAAATCTGGAAGAGGATTTGGACAGTCTCCAAATACCTTAGTGAGCCACTGTAACAACTAATTCAAAGAAACATTCTACAAGGAAGGATAATCAAACACTAGCAGATGACGGAATGAATTCATAAGCCTTATGATCAACTTTTTTAGATCCCATATCATACATTGCAAAAGGCGAAATGAAACCATCAAGGTAATCATCAGCAACTTGATTAGATCCCATATCATAAATCTTACGCAGAGTCTTTGATATTAGGTTGTATTCTACAACCTTTCCAGACAAGTTGATCACCAAAAAAGAATCATCGTCCCTTTCTCCCAAAACAATGCTCCAAACAATGGACTGAATAGACCGTCCTTCAAGAAGTGGACTCATAAAGTCATCAGTGTCAACAAGGTACTTAATCGACCACACAGAACACTCTTTCATCATCTCGTAGATAGTAAACTCCCTAGAGCCAATATAATCTCTACGAACAAGAAGCAAACACCCACGCGACTCAAACAATTTCCCTTCCAAATGCAACATGTGAGGTATTTGTATGGTTATTATCATTGGAAGCATATTTTCATAAGACTCAAAAAAGTTTTTTTCCTGTTGCAAGCCTTGGGGGATTTGTATGGTTGTTATAATTGGATGCTCATGGTCTTTAATATATAACTTGTAATACGTAAGCTGCCTATTCTCATTACTAGCCAATGCACGACATTATTCCAATAGATTGCACTATCAAAATGTACCAAAAGAAGTAGTTAAACCGCTCCTTGTACAGGCTCCAATTGCCTGTCTCTAAAGAGTAAATTTGTATAACAATCTCAGAAGAGTTGCTTCCAGCACGCACCACTTTGTAGTAAGGTGATTTTGTTGGGTCAAATGCCAATCTCAATCCAACACATCCATAAAATTTTGAATAATCATGCGCGTAATCTAGTTGCGGAAGCATTTTAAACAGATTAGTGGATGAATTATATACGTAATAAAAAGGAGGAGTCCCCCCAAACCAGTACACAGAAGCAAACCGTTGCAAGACTGCAAGATGCTAACATTATCAACTGCCTTGGTGCAGCAAAGAGTGAATGACTTGTCGATAATGTATTTTCTTGACTTAATTCTGGGATCTAACGAGACAAAATCACAATGAAATAAAGATCTAATGTGATTAACAAAAAGACCAACAAGAGGATCTAGGTTACGGATATGGCTGCGTTTAAGGGTGAAATCAAGGGATGTGAGAATTGTTAGTCATTGTTTTGAAACGCATGTAAAGAGATGAATACAAAGAATAGGTAATCGGATTAAGATTTCAGTTAAAAGGTCGTCATTAGTAAGGACTTTATGTGGTCGTGCACAGGTTTGTCGAAAATGTGTGTTGCGCTCTTCTTACATCATCTCCAATATGTAGTGAACTTTTGATAAAGTGAATTTTTGTTAAATAGTTAATATTGTTGGTTGTAGATGACTTAATTTATGGTTATTGTAATATGTTTGACTACATTTACCCTTAAATAAGAAAACCAAGATGAGTAGATGACAAGCAAAAACCAAGTTGTGAGGGATGAAATTTGCAATCATATTTTGTCCTTGAACTTAGTGTTCCATACTATATATTTTTCCGTCAGTTATACACATTAAATGCGATGTATCGAGCTGTGTGAGAAACAGTCACACGCACTACATGTTATAATTACATAACATATTTTGGCTTTTGATTGGACCTTCAATTGCATTTAAGTGGTGATTCAACATGGTTTTAATATGTGTTACAAAATATGTACAGTAACATTCTGTCACACTATGTAGTATGGGTAAAACTCATTGTTTTATAATGTACACATGTATTTTATTTATCTTGTTACAGCCTTGGTCATTCCATTTTTTGCTATTTAATGGGTCAAACCCCCAGTCATTTGCAATTGCAATAGCCAGAAAAAGCATATGAAGACAAAATAAACAGACTCGAACATTGAACTTAAAAAAAATGGTTTGCTTTTTCCACGTCTAGATGAACTCACTGTGGTTGCTAATTCTAGGTCTTTATTTGATGCAATGATGTTATACTTTGAAAGGGAAACGACGAATGATCTTGAGTTTGCATCCGATCTACACAACTTGTGGGTGTAGTTTATAGACCGCACAAATGATAGGAAGCTGTTTATAAGTGAACTTGAAGGAGTGCCTTCATCATTGATGTCCTACAATTGCTGTCAATTTCTACACCAAGTTCAACAGAATGATTCTATTAAATTGTTAACGCTAAGGGAGATGATCGCTGAAACTTATCGTGAAGTGCATAAAAAGATTGATTTTGTTTTTGTTATGAAGAATATGTGATTGGGTTGTTCATATGTTGGTTAGGTTGTGTGATTTTGTGTAATAATCCATACTTTGTGTAATTTTCCCCTATGTTGTTTATCCAGTGTGTGTTTATGTAAAACCTTTGTTTAGTTCCTTAAAATTGTGATGTTGTTAATTATCGATTTCATTCCTTAAACTTTGTGAGATTATTGATTATTGCTCATGTACAACTTTGGAATTTATTACACACACATTAAGTCTAACTTTTTTAACAAAAAAATGGGAAATAATCATTCCATAAAAAGGACAAGAAAGACTATATGTTACAAATGTTGGTCCCCTATGTTAGTTTGGTCTATTATCCTTTTTTGCCTTCCACGTGTCTTCCAAAGGAAGATTTGTTTAGGGACTAAGCGTGTAATAATAGTGCTATTTATTGAAAGTGACATAGAACCTTGTGTATGTTAGTCACTTAGCCGTCATGTTTGTGATGTGTAATTATTATTCACTGTGGAACCCACTAACATGACTTAGTTTTTGCTATTTAAGGGTAGTTACCCAAATCATTTTCAACCACATACAACCAAACACACCCAACAACACCAAAAAAACCAATGGCCTTCCCACGTCTACAAGAACTTGCAATTATGGAAAACTCCAACAATTTGACTAACGCAATGTCAGTCTATATTCAAAGGAAGATCAACGTTGATCTATAATTTGCAGCTGGATTAAGTCATCTATGGGAGGTCTTGTACAGTAGCGTCCAGGAACACAAACTGTTGATAGCCGAGCTTAATGTGTTTGGTGGTCCTTTAGCATTGCAATGTGCCAAGTTTCTTAAGCAGTTGTCCCAAACCGAAGTGGTTAAGATGTTGGAGATAAGGAAGACGATAGCGGAAGTTCACATTCAAGTGCATAAAAAGATAGATTTTATTACAGTTATGAGGTTCTATTGATTAGATTGTGGATATTTGGGTAATCTTTTGGTTAGTTTTTTATGTAGATGGGGATGATGATGTTGGGTTGTATCTTTTATGGTTTTATGTGCATGGGGATGATGATGTTAGGACTTGTGTAGCATATTTTGTGGTTTTATTTAGATGGGGATGATGGTATTTGGGTTGTCTTTTTTGTACATACATTAAGCCGTTAATATATCGCTAGTGTTTATCTATCTTGTTTGTGTTTTGATTTCACCATGTTCATAACTCTTGTTTGGGTGTGTGAATAAAGTCTAGCATTTAGGAGTCAAATCACAATGCATACTAACCTTCTATGGCCAACTGAAAGGATTATACAAATGAATAAGGAAAAATTTTCCTATTGAAATGGTTAGCGAGGGATCAAACGTGTTATAAAACAAAAGTATTTTGCATAATATTTTTCCTCCATTTTCAACATTTATGTTGTTATTGCTCCCAACTACTTTTTGTTGACCAACAACTTTCTTTATCACACTAAACACTCTCTTTTACCGCATAATATAACACCTCAATGCTCTTCCTTTGTTTATCACATCAAACTACAATCACAATGGCTCAAGATAATGGTTATGCGTTTGTTGAGGTACAAGAAGATGGTACTAAAACAATATGCATTGACTATTGGTTCGAAGCACAACCTGGCCATGAAATGTCATTTGATACAAGGCCTAAACCTGATAGAGAAGCCATGTGGGTTCACTGTGAAATGCACCATTCTAGAATGAGTCACACAACAACTAAGAGGTATGGTTGTAACTAGTACAACGGGTTTAGTAGTGGGCCAATGCTTGGGAAAGGGAAACACAACTATACCTGTTAGGGGTGATTATTTAATAGGCCTAGGAGTTCAAAGCACAACTGTAGCTGGTTTAGCTGGTGGTTCAGTTGCAACTGGAACTATAACTGTAGTTGAGGTCATTGATGATTATATTTCTCCTCAACGTACAGACAGTAGCTGGTGTTTCAGTTGCAACTGGAACTATAACTGTAGCTGAGGTCATTGATGATTGTATGTCTCCGCAACGTACAGATAGTAGTAAAGATGAGACTGACCCACCTGCTACTCAAGGAACAAGATGTAACAATCCGTTATTTTAGGTCATTTTACGACTTCAAACTTTCTATTATTTATTTTTAGGGTTTTACGCGTTTACTTTTAATTTTTATCGTTTAGTTAAATCGCGTAAACTAAAAATCAACAATCAACGTAAACGGACATCAAACAAATAAAATTTTACATCAAATAAGTGTTATATAATTATTACGAAGATAATTTATGACTTTTCACTTTTTATTTCTATTTATTACGTAAAACGCTTACATTTCACAATAAACTACATTTTTGCATGCATGTGAACCCATAAACCCACCTATACTTCAACAGATACCCACCATTATACCCAATATCAAAAATTATACAAACTCTTATACATTCATACACATATCCGGTTCTATAGCATGTATACACAAGCATTAAATCAACAAATCCCCACTAACACTTAAACTATATTAACCATAAACCAAAGGATCTTCACTATGATTTAAACATGGGATATCTAAGCCTAATCTTGTCCCCCATGCTCATCCTTATGGCCGGCCATAAACATGGAACAAGCAAGACAAAGGCATGCTTGATTAATCACATCCATATCGCCTCCAACATGTTTCTTACATACCTAGTTAATAAACAAATCACTAGACCATACCCTAAACCCTAAACCAAACCGTCCCTTTTTCTTATGGTGTTGATGGTCTTACTAAATGATATTTGCTAGCAATCTCACTATAAATAAAAACCCAAAAGGTAAGCCTTACAAACACATACCATTTGCAAAAAAAATCAAAGTATTTCTCTTGTTTTTCCTCTCTAGCTTACGGCTAGAAATAGTGACAAAAGAAATTCCATAGTTTTTATTTTAGCAAGATTACAAGTATACAAGTGTGATTAGGGTTGATATCTAAGGTGTATCAAGGGTTTTTCAAGGCTAGGGTTTCATAAAAACAAGGGTTTTAACAAGGATGAAATTAAGGTTTTCAACAAGGAAACTAGGGTTTATTAAATGGATTTCGGGTTGAAGATTAGAGTTTAATTTGTGTTCATCTCTTCTTTTATTCATATGAGGTCTAACATCATCTCTACACTTTCATAATCATTTCATTTTCATACATATATATTTGTTGTATTGTTAAATGCATATTCATGATAAAGTTTATAAAATAAATCAAGTTTTACATAATCAAATAAATGCATATTCATGATGAAAAGGTGTTTAAAATATGTTAGAATGCAAGAACATATTTTATTTGATATATTACACGTGTTGGGTAATTTATAAAATTAATTGTTACAAATCTATTTATATAGTTTTATAAATAAATAATTGTTGTGGACTTTTACTTGGACATATTAGACATAAATTGATGGACATAAATTAAAGTACATAAAATATACAAAAGATGTGGTATTAATTAATTTAGAAGACTTGTAATAATTTAATCATGTTAAAACTTATAAAAACAATTTTTATAACATATTAATTCGAATAAAATGTTTATTCTGTAATGGCATGAATTTTTATAAAATATATAAACTTAAGATTTAAATAGTACATTTCATGACGATTCCGAATATATGAGAAACTTGAAAAACGAAACTATAACGAAGGAGATATGAATTTTGCAAGATTTCGATCAATAAATATATAAAAAGTGCTTTTATATATAACAATTTATATATACTGTTACTGTACAGATTTTATAGAATTTGTAAACATAATATTTTGATAGATTACCTCGATACGATTTCGTGGATATAAAGAACGCTAAAAACTGAGTTAAAATGAGAAAATTATGAATTTATAAAGATTCTAATGCACTATTTTATTTTTTGCACTTTTATAAAAATACAAGGGCTGTTAGAAATATAAAATGTGATTTACGAGTGTTTTCGGGTCCGTCTGGGCTATAAAAACCTTAAGAAACAATATAGTATTACTTATATAATATTTATACATGTTTTTAACTTTACAAAAATTATTTTATTAAATGATTAACCTATTTATATAATATCATTATATAAATAATAAAATATTATATCAAGTATTATTAACAAATAATCAATTGTTGGACATGCATCGTATTTTTACGGATACAAATACTTAGACATTTATTTAACAAGTACGATTTAAATATTGTTTCGACTTTATAAATTAAGCAAAGACTTTAGGTGGTGATATAACTCTATAATTTATATGTTGTATTTATTCAAATACATTATACTCATACGACCTATAATTAATTAGGTTGCATTCAGATTTACGTGACAATTCACTCATTTTTTTATATAATCAATTCATTCACTGAGGTGAGTTCATAGCCCTATTTTATACAATTACAATAATTTACAACTTTTGGGGTGAGAAACATGCATTGTTTTACATTTGGACGTAAGTACACTTTTAAACAAATTACGAGTTTGCCTAAGTAGCGATAACCCACTATGCCCATGAATCATGAACTGTCAATTACTTGGCAAAAGCGCGAGTGTTATAAATATATATATTTGGGATTGACATCCCTGTTCAGGTGAGTAACGCTCAATAGGTTCGACGGATTGAACCAACGGACGTATACTATGTCAGATTTGGGATGTTGCGGGTTGAACATCCACACAGGCACATTGTTGGCATTAATTTGCAATACATACATGTCGTAGCTTCATTTTCATGAGCTTAGGGAATCGTAATTACATTTTATGATATTGTATGTGTTACATTATTACGCACTTAAAATCTTGCGATTCTACTTTATACATTACTTAAACCTGTGAATTCATCAACTTTATGTTGACGTTTTAAAGCATGTTTTTCTCAGGTCAATAAGAGTACACGAACTTGGATACATTGGAGTCATCATTTTGGAGTCATATTGCAATAGGGATTTAAATGCATTACATTTTAGGATATTTGTTATGTATCAAAATCTTTACATTTTCATGGATGAACAATTTGAGCATGGAGATTTTGTAACAACATTTCAGTTAAATCCGATGTATCATTTTTAAATGACTCATTTAGAGGTCGTTCTCTCATATCTTGTGCTATTGATCTATGAAGTAACACTCTCATACCCTTATTCCGCTGCAACCTAATTTGGGGGTGTTATAGATTGGTATCTAGATCTAAGGTTATAGAGAACTAGGTCCAATGTTTTACTTGGACTATAATCGTTTTCAAACATTGCATCATACAAAAGCTTTTCACGAACATACATACACTATTTGTTTGCATTGACTGCTTTCATGATTGATATACGTATTTATATTATATTACATATATTACTATACATGTCTTATACATTATACTTATATAAGTTAATTTTATTGTTACAGTAGTCATGTCTTCATCTACGGTCACCTACATATCTATATCTTATGATTCTGACTTACCACCATGGGGGTTTCACTTGATATCTGATGCTGAGCCATTGTCACCAGAGGCTGCACCGCAGTCTCTAGAGCATGTACCACAAGGATGTGAGGGTTGTGAAGAGTTCACAGGAAGTTTTATAATCCCCTAGGCAGTGTACCTAATCGTTGCAGTGTAGTATAGGCAAGACTCAGGGGTTGTTGTCGTTCTTTAGGGGAATAGGTTGGGAAGGCTTGATCACGGTCTAATAGAATTCTAGAGGTTGAGAGAAGATTATTTTTTTGTTTTTATATTTATAAGAAAGCAGGTAAATCTATGGTTTGAGAGATTGGTTTGTTAAACTAATTAATATCTAATCTACTAGTGATAACTTTATGATAAGCAAGTGTATTTACCTAATCATGCACTACTCCTCAGATTGCTTCTCTTAGATCCGTTGCTTTGTCACACTTGTGATGATTTGTGTAAGTATTTCCTAGGTCATGAACGGATTACACGAACCCGCCGTCTATTTAATATTCCGTTAAAGCAACGCACAAGTAAGGTAGTATGAAGACTATTACAAGGCCCCTAAGAGTATATTAAACGCATGTGAAATAACTTAAGAGGTATCAACCATATAGTAGGTAAGGTAGTTTGAAGACTGTTACCGATGGTATCCTTTCTACACTACACGCGTTTCCCTAGACATATCAACAACGATATAGACAAAAGCTGGTTTTCTAAAGCCTAACGCGCACATTCATCAACAAGAAGCAACATCAAAAGGATCTACAACCTAAGTTTCATGCGATCATAGATAAATACAAAGGAGGGTTTAGCCTCGTATGTTATAAAGAAAGCAAGAAGCTAAATTAATCAAACAAAACGTAGACATATTGAATGATTTGATTAATGATAAATAATCTTACTTGATTAAAACATGGATTCAAGGTAGTACAATGGGGTTTTGAAGCACTAAAAATAACTTATAAAGCTCCTAAAATGACTAGGGTTCGTCTCCCTAAGGTTATACAAAATTATCCCAAAGTTACACCCTAAATCCCTAAAACGGATTTATATTTATAGAGATGTCGACGCGACGGCGTCGCTTTGTGATCTTGACGCCGTCGCCACGTAGACGATTCTAGATCCTCTTTAAGTCGGCCACGTCCTGACGTCGTCACCAAATTCCTGACGCCGTCACTAGTTAGATCACGATGGCGTCACTTTATGCTTGCGACGCCGTCTCCAGCCATTGTTTGCAAAGATCTTCAAGAGATTTGGTGTAGGTCCGTAATCTTGTCCGTTTCTTCTCCAAATGGGCCCAAGTCACGTGTATTTCCTCCAAAAGCCATCCAAGTGCTAAAACCTGAAAACAAACAATTAAGCACGTAATCTAGGCATATTTGTATGATTTAGGAGGTTAAATGACCCCGAAATAGTGTATAAAATAACACCTCATCAAATACCCCTACACTTAGGATTTGCTTGTCCTCAAGCAAATGGGTTTTTTTACCTACCTAGACAAACAATATCGGGTTAAACTAGAGGGGGGTGAGGGTTGAATAGTTTACAGTTCAATTTTTTCGTTGTAAAACGCTTACATTCAAAATACTAGATTCGAGTAGTTATGTTTAATAACCAACCAATTAATATGATCAACCAAGTAAATACTAAACTATTAGTAAATAACAATCACAACAATATAAAGAGATGTGAAGAAGGAACAATCAAACCATACACCAAGATTTATATGTTCGGAAGGATAACTACGAAGCTCTTATTTTCGCCCAAATCCACTCCTCGAGTAGCCTAACACAGATTTCACTTATGTAGACAACCCTCAGCGAGGAAACCGTTTACCATGTTTCGTTACGTTATTTTCTGACACTAAGAGCTAAATGTACGAGTCCTAATCTTAGCTAGCACCAATCCTAACCACTTCACATCCTCTATACATGATCACTAGATACACAACACTATCAGATTAACACAATATCCGAATCTCAAACAAATACACGAATATAATAACAATAGAGATGTTGTACGTAAAGAAAAAAAAGGAGAGATCACTAATCAACACTTCGTTTCTTGGCGAATACGAGTGTTCTTCTCTTGCATTTGAATGAAAGGGAAGAGATGAAAAGAAGGGATTAGATCACATTGAAATAGAGAATCAAGAGATTTAGTGATCAAGAATTAGTAAAGAAGAAAGAAGGTTTTTTAGAAAAAGAATGAAGTGATGAAAACTTCATGCAAAGAGGTCTGATTTACTACAAAGGAATGGAGCAGTATTTATACACGAAAATCTAACGTCACTGGGTGCGTCCCAGCGGTCCCAATATATCGCGGTGGCCGCTCAAGGCCCTATAAGGGGGCCGCCTAGTAGATACGCTCTATTTTGTCTTTTGTAGGGAATGTATGTATCTGGTATAGAAGCTATCCCCCGGTTTTTGCGAGGGAAATAATTTGAATTTCAAATTTTATAAGTTATTAATAAAACTTTTCTTTAATTAGAAAATATTCTGAGTACAATTAATTTTGTGAAATAATTTGTAAAAGTGAAATGGATAACAGAAAAGTATTTGTGATCCCTAAATTCATAGCTTACAGATTTAGTAGTTCATACTTAGAGGAGTTACTAATCTTAGAAATGTCATTTTACGATTAATAATTTTGTAACGTTTTATTTTTATCGTAAACGTTTTTTACCATGTTGTATTATCAAAACTTTGATATGTCGAAAAATAAAAACAAATTATAAGACATATTTGTACTGACAATCTCTACCTTTTTGATGGATACAAATACATAACTCGCTTTTGTATATAAATTAATATTACACTTTATTAATGATTTTTGTTCCCATTTCTCCCCCTTTTTTATTGTCGAATTCAAAAAGGATGAAACCGTCGAGTATGTTGTAGGAAGAACAAATTGAACGATATCAAGGACACCGCCCCTTATGTAAGCTCCCCTCGTGTGGGGCACCAAAGTAACGATTCGTTATGAAAATTGTTGGCTACAAACCAAAAGTAGAGATACAGTGCAAGACAAATATCCCTTTTAAAGCAACACATGTAGATTTAAGTCACCAAGAAAGATGAGTTTCCATGTCAACAAACAAAAACTCCATAACGAATCAGCAAAAGCAAGTAATACATTCATCACAACGAATAAGATAAAACTAGAACAAATACAAGGATAATAATCCGTTCAAGACACACTAAATACTTCAGGAGAGTAAAAAGAGACAAGACACATAAGGTCCTAAATGATTTTAATGATTCATAAGAATGACTTTTGTGAGGCAAAAAGGTTGGGTGACATGTTTAGAAAACTGTGTGTAAGACATTTTTGTCTATGTTGGTAGGGGAAAGTGTGAGGTGATTGCAGTAGTAAGAAGATACTCAAGATGAGCAAACATTATGTTCATTTCATCTCTATGAAAGAAAGAGTCGGGTTGATGAAGAGCCACATAATGAAAATTTGAACTCATGGTAGTCCTGGGTATTTGCTAGTTAAAAGTGGCCCTTGATAGGTGGTTGAGTTATGGTGGGAGGATGGAGTTGTGATTGGAAGTGTCAAGAATGTGATCAAGATGATTGATTGGTGACAAAAAGATTAGTGATAACCAAAAAGGATGACTTTGAAGTGATTGAGAGGTTAGAGGTCTAGGAGGAACCAACCAAAATGTTTAGCATCGAAGGGTTCAAAAGATAGAAATAAGTTGTTTTCATTTTGAAGATGAGGTGAAATTTGAAGTTTTGATATAAAAGAAAAAGATTGGTTTTCCATTTGGCTTTGATAGGTTTAGATTGGTGGATGTGGTGTTTAGATGGTGCATTTGAAGGAGTTGAGATGAAGAATTTGTTTGTAGTGAGAAAGGTGTGGTGATGAGCAACTTCTATCACTAGAGATTTTAACAAATAAGTTTGTTTTGAGGAGGATTATGTTAAGTTATTTTCTGAAAGGGTTAGAAGTAGAAGCTTGGGGGAATTGTGAGTAGCTTGTTTCGAAAGGAAATGAAAATGGTAATGAAGGATGAGAAGATGGAATTATTGTAATTTGAAAAACAAATGATCAAAGTAAAAAAGCATGAGAATTAAAGAAAACAAATTCAAAAATGTTTAGAAAAATGCAAGAAGTTATTTGGTCTAGAGAAAGAGAGAGTCAACTACGATAGAAAATCAGTAGTCACAGTAAAAAAAATTTGGGCTTCTGATGGCTGGTCCCATATATACAATGCGGTACTAGATAAATGTAGGGGGGGCAATGTGAATGGGGGGCCATTCTCTGATGACAGAGAAAATTTGCTTTTCCAAGTTTTTCTTGATTATTCTTTAGGAATCCCGTAAAAAATTTATAGTTTTCACCTTTGCTATCAGTTCTATTTCACATGAATCATACATAAGCTAAACAATTAAATTCCTAGAAAACCTACCATTCAAAATCAATTAAGGAACACATATATCATATTGACTAAATCGAGTATGCCAATGCAAGATCAATCATAGCGGAATTAAAGTAGTCCAGTACCAATAAAAACAATGTTTAGCGATGATCTAAATTGAAAGATCAATCCAAGCAAAGTCGTTGCCCTTACTACAATCCGTACTACATGCTAAGTTACCACTAAATAATGTAAGTTTTAAGTACTTAAGCTTCATAAAATAATAAGTAATATAATTAATAAAGTCACAAGGCACATTTCCATATTGCTTATTTCCTTATATTTTTCCACAAGTTTCTGAAGGCCTTTCCCGATTGACCTTAACCCACCACGATGCTCATCTCGAATTTGAACTTGATGATTGATGATTTCGGTTTGACGGGTGTAAAAAGGTTCCAAGTGAGGGTCAATATTAGGTGGGTTTTGAAAAACTTAAGGAACTTCATTGGTTAACGAATTGATATAACGAATGGGGAAGGAGTGCTTGCAAGTGAGGTTCCTTCGTCATCTCCATCATCTCCATCATCATAATTGTTAAAATAAGAGGAGGATGGTTGACCAAAAGCGGAGGACGAGGAAGTGGAGTGACGACCTCTTCTCGTGCCAAAATCATCTCTAGTCTTTCGCTCTTGTTGAGCGCCAAGAGGGTTCATGACACGATCATACAAGACATAGGACTCATTTGACAACTCAGGATTTTCATTTATGATGAATTTAAACAAACAGTTTAATAACATACCAAAGGGTAGAATTAACCTAGATTGCTTAGTGACCCACTCTGTTCGTTTCGCCATGTAATAGGCGAGATTGAATTTTTTAGAATTTGCAACACAATAAAGTATGTAACAAAGACATGCGCGAACATGGTCCCGGCTACCCCCCAAACAGAAAATATTTTCTCAAATTATTTCTTCCAAAGGTTTCAAAGTTGACATAATTTCACGAGTGAGAATTTGATAATCTTGAACCTTAATTTCGTCCTTGTGACATATGCGAGTGACTTGACCTTCTCGATCTTCTTGAATATACAAGATGATGTCATCGAGAGATGGAAAGTTGGTTTGATATGGACCTTCGGAAAGGACACCATATGCCAACTCATCAAGTGACCACCTGTCAGTAAAGACACACGCACCCTCACAAGGTATGTCAAGAATTTGAGCAAATTCTTCAAGAGAGTAAGAAAAGAATTGATTTTGAATTACAAATTCGACAAACATTTGACCTTCGTCGGAATAATTGATTTGATATTGACTATAAAAATCAAGTATGAAACGAGGATAAATTTATTCATTTATTTCAAGGAGACACTCGAACTCAACAAAATGAAACAAAGATCGAACATAGTTTAGATCTGCAAATTTATCAAAAACCATCAGACCCTCATGAATGTAGCGACTTTTAAGGTTTTTTAGTTTTTCTTTTATGGGTGTACTAAATTCATGTGAAATCATTGGAATGTAGTGTCTTGTATTTTTATAGTCTTCTGATGATTTGCGAGGGATGATTACCTAGAAAGAAATTATTGAAGTTACTTTTTGTTGTCATTTATATGTGATATTGTATGATCATTGCTTCTAGTGTGTGCCTAAAAGTGACAAATGTGGAGTAACGATTAACTCGACCTAGAAATAAAAACTTAAGAGTTAATCCAAACGCTCCTTAGTTTGATTTTGCTCATCCAAACATGTCGAAAAATACATATGAATTATGTATCTCGACCTTTGTTCATGAGATCATTATGCATGTGTTTGAAAACGTTTTTAAGTTGTATTAACAATGCATAACCACAATTTTATTATGTTTCTAACGTGAGTGATTTAAAAATAAAATTGGGCTTTTGGTTCGAAATAAATTTTTGACAAACTCACAAATGTATGCAAATCCTATGTCTACAAGAAGCATATTAGTTATACATTATAATCTAGTTGTTCTAATTGTACAAAATTAAAACAAAAATGATAAATTCTCAATTTTAATTTTTGTGTTCATCATGAACCCTAGACTTAAATTAAAAGAAAATAGATGAAATGACTTATAATTTATGATCTTTAAGATGTTGTGAGTGATTATAGGTGTTGATTTGATCTTCAATTATAGTTTTAGTGGTTGATTTTGAGTTTTTGGGTGGTTTTGTTCGTGTTCGTCGCTGCAGATATGAAATGGGGTGTTTGTTTTTATGTTTTGATTTTTTTAATTAAGTGTTCAATTTTAGTGCCTGCTGATGGCGGTCCCATATCGCCTGGCTGTCCTAAATATATTGGGGAGCCTCCTAAGGTATGGGGGCCGCCCTCAGCGAGGGGTTTTGGACATAGTTTTTGATGAAAATTTTACAAATAGGAGTGACATTTTAATTTGCATTTCGCGAATTAAAAATGCTTAAGGTACTTCGGATGAAGTATTTAAGTTGTCACGACAAGGAGTAGAACACATACTAGAATTGAGATAGAAGAAGGAGAAGCGGACTAATATGATTTATGGAATGTGTTCCATTATTCCTAAACCAAGATGTAAATAGTTAAATGATTCACGTTTAATGGGTTTAGTAAATGTCGGTGATGTTGTCGACGGATGGCACTTTTTCGATTGAGATATGTCATTTTTGGACATTATCACGAAGAAAGTGGTGACGAATTTCAATGTGTTTGGTTCGAGAATGTTGCACCAGGTTTTTACTAAAGTCAATCGCG
Organism: Tanacetum coccineum; assembly: GCA_026074375.1. NCBI lineage: Eukaryota > Viridiplantae > Streptophyta > Magnoliopsida > Asterales > Asteraceae > Tanacetum > Tanacetum coccineum. The sequence continues at coordinate 36,709 of BQNB010028200.1, read as the reverse complement.
CCTTTATTGTCGCATATGATCGGGACGTCGTCGAGTCGAACGTCGTAGTCGGTAAGAGCTTGTTTCATCCATAGTGCTTGTTGACATGCCTTTTCGACGCTTACGTATTCGGCTTCGGTAGTGGATATAGCAAGAGTGGTTTGTTTCTTTGAGAACCAAGATGTTAAACAACATCCCACGAACGTATAAATACCGCTAGTGCTCTTTCGGTCCACATAATCTCTCGCATGATCAGAGTCGGCATATATAACTGTTTCTATGCTGGTCCCCTTAGGATACCATAATCCTAAGTGCGTAGTGCCTTTAATGTATTGAAAGATACGTTTAACTGCTTCAAGGTGAGAGGTTTTGGGAGCCTCTTGGAAGCAGGCACAAAGGCAGACAATAAACATGATATCGGGCCTACTTGCCGTTATGTATAATAAATTACCTGTCATGCCTCGATACTTGGTACTATTTACCGACTCACACTCTTTGTCTTTCGTGAGTTTGGTACCAGAGGACATGGGGGTTTTCATTGGTTTAGATTCTTCTAAGCCAAATTTCTTAAGCATTTCTTTAATATATTTAGATTGATTAAAGAAAATTCCATCTTCCATTTATTTTATTTGTAGTCCAAGGAAGAAGTTAAGTTTTCCCATCATGCTCATCTCGAACTCGTCATGCATGATTTTGGCAAATTCATCACACATGTCTTAACAAGTTAAACTGAATATAATGTCATCGACATATATCTGAACGATGATGAGGTTAGAACTTTTCTTCTTAGTAAAAAGAGTGTTATCTACCATTCCCATTTTTAATAAGAAAAGCTTTTAATCTATCATATCAAGCTTTAGGTGCTTGTTTAAAACCGTATAAAGCTTTCTTTAGTTTATAAACATGATCCGGTTTCTCAAAGTCAATGAATCCTGGAGGTTGTGCCACGTATACCTCCTGATTGATAAAACCATCCAGGAATGCACTTTTTACATCTATTTGGAATAGGTTAAAGTCTAAAGCACAAGCATAAGCTAATAGTATCCTAATTGACTAAAGTCTAGCATCCGAGGCATAAGTTTCATCATAATCAATGCCTTCTTGTTGATTGTAGCCTTGAGCAACTAACCTAGCCTTATTTCGAGAAACAATACCATTCTCGTCTAACTTATTTCTAAACACCCACTTAGTTCTCATAATTGTCATATTCCTAGGTTGTAAAACTAACTCCCAAACGTCGTTAGCAATGAATTGATTTAATTCTTCTTGCATAGCGACTATCCAACTATCATCCGTTAAGGCTTCATTCACATTTTTAGGTTCTATAGTTGATATAAAGCAAAAGAAGTTACTTTGGTTTTGGGCTTGTGACCTAAGGGTTCTTTGGTTAAGGTTTCCTATGACATTTTCTAATGGATGGTTCCTAGATTCCGTAATATTAAGTATTTCATCAATCTCTAAAGTTTCATCCTCAATGTCATTTTCTAGGTTTTTCTTTTTGGTAACCTTAATTACTTCTTCTTCATCTAAGTCATCATCCACCAAGGGTGATGTCTTAGAGGGTGGAGGAGTTTCATCGAATGTCACGTTGAGTGATTCTTTGACTTTCCTAGTATGTTTGTTAAGGATGATGTAGGCTTTACTATTTTGTGAGTAACCTAAAAAGATACCTTCATATGAATTTGGGTCAAACTTTGTAAGGTAGTCTTTAGTGTTTAAAATGAGGCACTTGCTTCTAAACACTCTAAAGTAATCTAGAGTAGGTTTTCTACCTCTTAAGAGTTTGTAAGGTGTTTTTCCTTAGATGGCTCTAATTAGGATTCCGTTGAGAATGTATGTTAAAGTGTCTATTGCGTTACACCAAAACTTTTGTGGTAATGATTTCTCATTCAACATATCCTTACTCATTTCTTGAAGTGTCCTATTTTTCCTTTCAACCACGCCATTTGATTGAGGAGTGCGTGGAGCTAAGAAGTTATGTGTAATTCCATTGGCATTACAAAACTCTCTAAATTGCACATCATTATCAAATTCCCTACCATTGTCGGTTCTTATTGACACTGTTGTATATCCAAATTGGTTTTGAGTTTTCTTACTAAATATTTTGAATTGATCGAAAGCTTTGGTTTTGTCCTTAAGGAATCTAGTCCAAGTATACCTAGAGTAGTCATCTACTATAACTAAGGTGTAGTGGTTTCCTCCGTAACTCCGTACGGCGAATAGACGGAAGATATCCATATGAAGGAGTTCTAAGCATCTAGTGGTTGAGACTATATTCTTAGACTTATGACTAGCATGAGCTTACTTTCCAATTTTGCAAGCATCATATAAGTGTTGATCAAACTTAAGCTTAGGTAAGTTTCTAACTAATTCCTTAGATGCTAACGATTAAATGAGACGCATATTTGCGTGACCTAATCTCCTATGCCACAATGTAGAGTTTTCATCAATCTTTGCTAGACAAATTTTGTCTTTAGGCTTATTTCCTAATTTTATCACATATAAGTCTTGCTTCCTAATACCTCTACCTATGACCTTACCATCCTTAGTAATTTCACTATCATGTTCAGAGAAAGTTACTCTACACTTATTCTCACATATTTGTCTTATACTTAACAAGTTAAATCTTAAGTTATCTACATGCTCCACATTATCTATTTTGAGAGAGTCATTCGAAATTGTACCTTTGCCAATGATGTTACCGCGAAGATTACTACCAAAAATAATATTACCTCCGTTGTGCGCCTTGTAGCTTGAGAAGATCTTTTGGTTACCCGTCATGTGTTTGGAGCATCCGCTATCCTTTATTCACTCATCGGGTTCCAAGTCGACTCCAAGGCATATCTCACTTTATGTTTAAGCTACTAGACACGTTTTGTTATTAACTTTCTCATCATCTTCTTCACCGCTATCACTCTAAGAACCTCCGACAAATGCTCTTTGGTTCTTGTCTTTCGGTGGTTTTGGACATTCTCCAATAAGATGATTTGGGTCTCCGCATCTAAAGCATTTTCTATCACTTTTACTGTTTTGGTCGTCTCAGCTTCTTTGAAACGTCTTTTTGTCATTCTGAGGTTGTCTCACGAATCTACCTCTTCTCTTGAAGAACTTCTTGAAGTCTCTTACCGCCATGTCATATTCTTTGTCTTCACTTTTGGAAGTCGAACACTCTTCATCACTAGATTCTTTTTTAGCCTTTAAAGCAATAGATTTCCTTTCAACTTTTGCTTTAACTATTTCGGAATCTTTCTAGATGATCATTTTGTGAACTTTGATATTCCCGATAAGTTCATCAAGAGATAGTGATGTTAAGTCTTTCGACTCTTTAATTGTCGTGACCTTTGCTCTCCATTTAGGATGTAGAGCCTTAAGAAATTTCCTAACATAGTTCTTGCTAGAATAACCTTCATTTAGAGCTTTTAGACTAGTAATAACAGTATTAAATCTAGCAAAAGCACTATCTATAGATTTGTCTTCAGAAATGACGAATTGTTTACATTGTTGAACCAAAATGTCGATCTTATTATCTTTGACTTGACTATTACATTGGTGGGTGATTAACAATGTTTTCCAAATTTCTTTTGCCGTATTACACATGAAAATTCTTTCATATTCTTTTCTAGGCAAAACATTATAAATAACCATTTTGTCTTCGTTATTTTTCGTAAGTTTTTTTAAGATCATCACTTTGTTTTTCGAAAGGGATAACCTCATCTAATTTGGTTTTTGGATTTTGTTCAATAGGTTGAAAATCACTGTTGGTAATAACATGCCAAAGATCTAGATCTTTTAATTTAACATATGTCTCGAATCTATTTTTCCAATAAATAAAACTATCACTTTCAAAAAGTGATGGTCTTTGCATAGATTGACCTTCTAGATATTTATCGAAATTCATAGATCGATCCAAGCTTTAAAATATAGTACATTTTAAAAATCTTGAGTGGCCTTGGCTTCTAATACCAATTGTGGAAACTAGAATGGGGGTTGAATAGTTTACAGGTTCATTTTCATTTTAAAACTTTGCTTTCAAAATACTTAGATTCGAGTAATATGTTTAACCAACCAACAATATGAATCAACCAAGTAAATATCTAAATTAATAGTAAATAACAAACAACAATATAAAGAGATGAGAGAAGGAACAATCAAACAAAGACACCAAGATTTATAGTGGTTCGGCTGCAAAGCTCTTCTTCACCCTACTCCACTCCCCGAGTATCCTACTCAAGATTTCTCTATGTCAACAAGCTCCTTTCAGGAGAAGAAAACCGTTTACACGTTGCTTACGTTATTTTCTGACACTAAGCTAAATGTTGAGTCCTAATCTTAGCTAGAACCAATCTACCACTTCACAATCACTACACGATCACTAGATCTACACTATCGGATTTACACAATATTCGAATTACATAAATACATAAGATAATTACAATAGAGATTCGGTACTTAGAAGAAAAGAGGAGAGATCGCTAATCAACATTTCATTTCTTGGCGAATATGATGTGTCGTTGTGTGGTGTATATTTTTATTATTCAAGTTTTAAATTTTTATTTTGCTGACTAAACCAAAAACAACATTTTAACGGGCAGTGTACCCAGTCGATAGTAGTTTCATGGTAAGTAGGGTGCCGAACACTTGAAGCGAGGTTAAATCTATCAATTTAATTAATATCTTGGTTATCTAATCTATGTTAATTCTATTCTATTCTAAACCTATGTCAGTCCTAATCCTAATTCTAACGAAAAAAGGGGGTTTTCAGCCTGAGAGACTGACACGGTTTGGTTGGTGACTACAATCAATTCAAGGCAATTTAACCCCCGTAAGCGAATTAACAAAAGATAAAAGAGCGGTCGAGCCAAATATAAAAAAACTGTATTAACCATTATTAATCCGATTAGAAAGTTGGTTTGTTTATTAAGTGCAATGATATCTTTTTTCGAGGCGGTATATCATTCTTAAGACTTAGGCGTTACATCATCCTAAGACCTAGACACATTAATTATGTCATAATTAAAGCATCCTTATAAAGCATCCTTATTCGCTGATTATAATATATCTTAGGGATTAAAGCAATGATGATCTTGTTAAACCCTAGCTCATAGAGACTTTACCCACTTACCGCTTAGTGGCGATTTATACACTAGTAGTCCACTTGTCCAACTATCCAATGGAATCAGAACGTTATTTGTTGAATTATCTAGGTTCACCTTCTAGTCAACACGATCAATAAACAATTGGCAATATCCAATTTAGTTAACCCCGAAGCGTATCCTAGACACAGATTTCGCAGGACAATATTTGTGATCCTATGATTCTAGATGTATAAATTACTATATGGAGAGCTATCTAGACTCTAGATTACTTGGTCCGTAATCACTAGATCCAGTTGAATGATAGGTCGCATACAAAAGCGCGTATACAAGTATAAATTAATGAACATAAATAAGCATTCAACGATAAATCAAGAAATCAAGATAAACAAATACCAAACATTTAAATCTTTATAATAATGGCTAATACCCGAAGGTATTAGCCTTCAAACGTCATAATAAATACAAGAGCAATTGTTTAGCCAAGGTAAACTAACCGAGTTAACGAATGATACCAAAAACCGAACGATTACTAAAATATATGGAATTACATGATGTATCCTATGGAATTGATAGCGTTGCTCCACCTCTTCTGCTCTTTTTCTCCTTTGAAAATCAACTTTTATGGTTTAGGTATCAAGAATATGATTTAGCATACACAAAACTCGTTTTTGAGTTTTGTATTTATAAGGTCTGGAAGTCGGTTTGATATGGCGTATCTAAGGGATTGGATACGGCGTATTGGAGTTTCTTAGTGTAGGGACCACATTTGATATCTTTCAGAATATTCATATACTATATCGTGAATAGGGCGTATTGAGTTCTTCTGTATACGGCGTATTGATCTTCTTTCCTTTGTGGTGTTTGGTGAGTGCAGGCACGGATACGCCGTATCTTCCTTAATGGATACATCATATTGGTCTTCAGAATAGTAATCTTAAAAATATCTTCATTTAAGCTCCAAAATGCGTGCCTTTTGCTAACTTTTACCAAGTACTCCATAATTACTATAATTCTCAAATATAAACGATTAAGTAACAATTCTTGCAATAATTATACAAAATGGGTTAATAACATGGGATAAATGATGCTATAAAATAGAGGTTATTTGATGTCATCAGAATACGAGTGTTCTTCTCTTGCACTTAAATGAGAGGGAAGATATGAGAAGAAGAGATTATCTACACTTGAAACAAGATCAAGAGATGTTAGTGATCATGATATTTAGTGAGAGAAAGAATGCTTTTGTTGGGAATTAAGGGCTTCTATAAGTTTCTACTACTGGTTCAACTTAGTACTGCCAAGAGAAGACTTAGTACTGCCAAGCTAAGTAAATACTATTAGTGTTATAGTTAGTACTACCAGTACAAAATGTTAGTACTATCAGTTTATTAGTACTATTAGTTATAATAGTTAGTACTGTTAGTTAAAATAGTTAGTACTGCTTATGTGATATGCATGAGATATATTAGAAATAGATATGCATGATCACGTAACGCGTTTTGTAAGCCCATTAGGATTTCCTTGGTATATAAAAGGAACTCTACGACATAGATCTAGATATCAAGTTTTATATAGTTTTCATGGCAAATATAGTTAGTATTCATAGTTTCAAGGTTACTCTGTAACTTTGATTGTGTTTAATACATTGAAAGTTTAGCAAGATCATGTTTTACTGTTTCATTGTTCTTTTTAGTATTACAAACTAGATTCTGCATAGTTTGTAGTATTCACAATCTTAGTTTCTACTATAGTTGTTTTGGATTTATCCAACGTAACTAATCTTTAACCAGCTAAGTAAGATCTGTTCAAAAGGGATCAACAAGTGGTATCATAGCTTGTTGAGAAACTTTGAATAAGAAGAACACTATATCTACATAAGATCTCATATTCAAAGAAAAGATAGAATCACACTCAAAAACTACCCAAACAGTGTTTGCACTAAAACTTCTAATACTTAAAACAGAAGACTATGATCTCTGGAGCATGAGAATGGAGCAATATCTTACTCATACTGATTATGCTCTTTGGGAGGTTATTGTGAATGGTGATGCACCTGCTGCAATTGCATTAGCGAGTACTGGTACTGAAGGTCTTATTCCTCCTAAAATTGTTGAACAAAAGCTAGCAAGAAAGAATGAATTAAAAGCAAAAAGCACTCTGCTGTTGGCCATTCCTGATGAGCACCTATTGAAGTTTCATGGAATCAAGGATGCAAAGACTTTATGGGAAGCAATCAAGGCCAAGTTTGGAGGCAACAAAGAATCAAAGAAAATGCAGAAAACCATTCTGAAGCAGCAATATGAGAATTTTACTGCATCAAGATCTGAAGGACTGGATAAAACCTATGATAGGTTTCAAAAACTTATCAGCCAATTAGAAATTCATGGTGAAGTTATCTCTCAGGAAGATGCAAATATGAAGTTGCTGAGAAGTCTACCATCAACTTCTAACAATATTGCTTTGATCATGCGTAACAAATCTGATCTAGACACGTTGAGTATGGATGATTTGTATAACAATTTGAAGGTGTATGAAGCTGAGATTAAAGGCCAATCAAGTTCAAGCTCAAACTCTCAGAATGTGACTTTTGTATCTTCAGAAAACACTAGCAGTACTAATGAAGCAGTTAATACTGCTCATGAAGTTTTTACTGCTAGTTTACAGGGACAAGCTTCTTCCTCAACTTATGCTGATGATGTCATGTTTTCCTTCTTTGCTAATTAATCTAATAGTCCATAATTAGACAATGAAGATCTAGAGCAGATTGATTCTGATGATCTTGAAGAAATGGATCTCAAATGGCAGGTGGTCATGCTTACCATGAGGGTGAAGAGATTCTTTAAGAAGACAAGAATGAATCTGAATTTCAATGGCAAAGAAACTATTGGCTTTGATAAGACAAAGGTTGAATGTTACAACTGCCATAGCAGAAGTCACTTTGCTAGATAATGCATGGAACCAAGGAATCAAGGGAATATAAATGGAGATAATACAAGGGTTATACCAGTGGAGACTCCTGCAAATGCCTTGGTTGTTCAAGATGGGATAGGTGGTTATGATTGGAGCTTTCAGGCTGAAGAAGAGATCATAAACTTTGCTCTAATGGCCTATACATCCCAAGGTTCATCAAGTTCATCAAGTTCAGACTCTGAGGTACATACTTGCTCTAAAGATTGATTAAAATCATATGAAACTCTTTAAAAACAGTATGATCAACAGCGTGAAGCTCTTAATAAATCTAATCTAGAAATTATTGGTTATCAAATAGGATTAGAATCATTAGAAGCTAGGATAGTTGTTCATGAAAAGAATAAAGCTGTTTATGAAGAAGATATTTCATTTTTAAAGTATGATGTCCAAGTGAAAGATATTTCTATCAAAAACCTTAAAAATCAGTTAGAAGAAGCTTTAAAAGAGAAAGATGATTTGAAACTTAAACTAGAAAGTTTTGAAGAATCATAAAAGAATCTAACTAAACTGATAAATAGTCAAATAAGTGCTAAAGACAAAGTTGGTCTTAATTATAATAGTCAAATGAATAAGAGTGAAGTGGTTCATAATGTGTTTGACATTAGAGAAAGTAATGTGGATAATAGTCTAGTAAATGATAGATTCAAAACAAGTGAAGGGTTTCATGTAGTTCCACCTCCCTACACTGGGAACTACATGCCCTCAAGACGTGACTTATCCTTTGCTGGGTTAGATGATTATGTCTATAAGACTAAAGTGAGTGAAACTGAAACTAGTATATCTAAGACTAGTAAGGATATTATAGAAAAGTCTAAAACTGTTAGGCCTAGTGCTCTTATCATTGAAGATTGGGACACTGATAGTGATAATGATAGTGTGTTTAGACCAAAATCTCATCAGACAAAACCAAAGTTTACTAAAATCAATTTTGTCAAATCTAATGAGAATGTGAAATCTGTTAATAAGGAAAACATACATAGGCAAGTAGAGTATCCTAGGAAAAGTCAAAGTCCTAGGGATAATAGAAGAAATTGGAATGGGATGATGACAAAAACTAGGAAATGGTTTTGAGTTTATAAAGAAAGCTTGTTTTGTATGTGGGAGTTTTAATCATTTAATCAAAGATTGTGATTTTCATGACAAGAAAATGGTAGAAAAACCAGTGTTGAAGAATAAGGGAAGGGTTACTGGTCAAAGAGAAATTAGACCAGTATGGAACAAAGCTCAGAGGGTGAACCACCAAAATAAACTGACTCACCCACATCCTAAAAGGAAGTTTGTTCCAACATCTGTATTAACAAAGTCAGGACAAGTGTCAGTTAATGTTGTTAAGCAAAGCTCTCCAAGAGCAACAACACTAATTAGTACTGCCAGGCCTGTTAATATTGCTGGCCCTAAATCAAAAGTGAATGATGCATTACCCACAACATATTCTTATTTTAAAGTACATTTACCAGTAAAAAGGGCTTTTAACCAAAAATCAGCAGCTAAAACCAATAATCTTAATGAAAAAGTTAAAACTGCTAGGGTTAACAATGTAACTACTGCTGGGTCAAAAGCAGTAGTTAGTGTTGTTGTGGGAAATGGGGAAAATGCTTTTAAGTCCTCAAGATGCTAGATTTGGAGACCAACAGGAAATGTTATTGACCATACCTCCAAAGACAGTGGATCATACATGCTTAAAAGATTTGACTATGTTGATCTACAAGGCAGACTCAAGTCAGTAATGGCTTAGGTCCCCAACAGAAACTAATTCTCTTATTTTGAGTGCAGGGTAATCCACAAATGATTTAAACAGGTTTTAGTACTGCTAAGTATAAGTAGTACTGCTAGTTATACTTAAGGTTGCTATTTCAAACTATTAGTCATAATTAATACTGTTAAACAAGAAAATACTTTGGATTGTGTATTCTTGGTTTTGGACTGCATGCTAAGCATATTGAATACATTGTATTGAATGCTTCACCTCTAAAGTATTGATTGAGGGGAGGCTAATTATGTTAATATGTAGTTAAAAAAGGATGGAAGGACATGTAACATCAAACAGAAGTGTGTGAAGAGTCAAACACCTAGGCAAGCCAAAAGAGGTCGGGACACTAAGATACCTCAGTTTGGTGGTCTCCCTGAAAAGGTTGGTGATGAGGCTGTCCATAAGGAGTTGGATAACAGAATGGAAACGGATGCCACTACTGCTTCTAGCTTAGAAGCAGAGCAAGACAGCGGTAACATCAATAGGACCCAATCCATAGCAACACTTAATGAGCCAAGTCCTTAGGGAGCTAGTTCAGGTAGTGGTCCTAGGTGCCAAGAAACCATATTAGGAGGTAGATGCTCAAACTAGGTTTAAGACTACATCTAAATAGTCCAATAACCCACCTCTCTCAAGAGTTCACACACTTAGATGTGGACAGGACAACACGAAACTAATGGAATTGATGGAACATTGTACAAAACTGTCTGAATTGGTGAGAAAAAGAAATAAGAGATATAGTGAGATGAAAAACAGAAAGAGAGTTGTGTGATATAAAAACAGAAAGAGTAAATTGGTGAGAAAAAGAAATGAGAGATATAGTGAGCTGAAAAACAGAAAGAGAGATTGTGAGAAACTAAATTTATGATGGAAATGCTTGTTGGAACAGTATTAAGTTAGTACTGCCAGGCATATCTTAATACTGCTGGGTAAAGTTAATACGACTGGGCTTAAAGTTAGTACTGTTAGGCTAAACTTAGTACTGTTGGTTGATCATTAGTACTGTTTGAGGCATAATAGAATTTCATTCATTAAAAATAGTCGTTGAGATATTTACGCCAACTACTTTGCTTATAGGTTTCCTTAATTTGGATAAATCTTGACCTTTTTTTATATATCAAGATTTCTTCAAGATAAATACTCAATTTTATTCAGTCGGTCTAATCAAAACCCTTAAGTACTCTCTATTATCTCAATTACCTTTACCAAACATACATACTCTCATCCACGATCATAACCCAGAACCCTAATCAAACTTTCCTCATGGTCGCCTTCTTAAAGAAACCAGAGGGAAGTGCAGAATTTCATCAGATAGTAGATTTTCTAAATTTTACTCACATTAAGTATGCTCTTACTGAAAATCCAACCATCTATGTTTCACTCATCCATCAGTTTTGGAAAACTGCTTCTGCAAGCACATCTGAGAATGGAGAGATGGAAATAACTGCTACTATTGATGGGAGAGTTAAGACTGTTACTGAAGCATCTATAAGGAGGCATCTCAAGTTAGAAGATTCTGATGGTATTAGTACTTTACCTAATACTGAAATTTTTGAGCAACTTGCTCTTATGGGTATGTGTCTAATTTTGACAGATTAACTTTTCAAAAGGGACACTTTTCTCCCCAATGGAGGTTTTTGATCCATGCCATCCTTCATTGTTTAAGTGCTAAGAAAACTGCTTGGGACCAATTTAGTAGCAACATAGCCACTGCTATCATTTGCTTGGCCACAAACAGAACTTTTCATTTTTAAAAATTGATTTTTGATGGCATGGTGAAAAACTTGGATAATCAGTCAAATTTTTTAATGCATCCAAGATTTATACAAATCCTTGAACAAGCACAAAAGATAGCTTCTACCTCAGAAAAGAACTTATATTGCTCCTACTCTTACTTAAAAACTTTTTGGCAATATGGGAAGGATTTCTAAGGGTTATAATGGGGTGGACATTATATTGTTTCCAACAATGCTTGTTCAGGGCCTAATTTTTCAGGGTGAATGATTAACAGTCCCAGTTGAGTCCCATAACACACCTACAGCTACTCCATCAACCTTACCACCACATATTTTACCAACACTTAGGAGTCCTATCAGACAGGAAACTGAAGTTCCTCAGGTCAGTTTTCCTCCTCACACTAATGTAGCAGATAAGGCTGCATCCACAGGTGTGGATGTCAGACATGAAGGGGCTACCACTACTGTCACTAGCTTAGATGCAGGACAGGGCAGTGGTAACATTAATAAGACCCTATCCATGCCCTATGATTCACCTCTCCCAAGAGGTCACACATGTAACAACCATGACTTGAGCAAGTTAGTCAAACTGTTAGTGTTGACTTAGGTGCCTGTTGTAATGTATGGTTTATGTGATTTGATGTGTTTATGTGTGTTTATATGTGTTTATGAGGTATTGGTAATTAAACTATTGAGTGTGATCATCTCAATGAGATTGGAATGGTGATAATGTTGGTTGAGTTCATTTCGTTCACTTTTGAATGACAAGGAAATGATTATTGAGATTTGAGCATTTTTGTGTTAAATGTGTAAGTATTATTACGTATACGTATTTTTGTGTTAGTAATTTAAGATAAGTTTAGGTTCTAGAGGTTAAGCTAAGAGAAATGAGTTATTTGATAGAGAAATTTCATTTTAATCACTTATAGTGATAATGAAATTGGTTGGGTATTTTGAGAGAATTGGTTTGGTTAATATGTGGATCTCTAGGTGATGGATTAAAATGAAAAGTGTGTCATTTATGAAAAAAATGAGTTTGTTAAAATATGAGGGTTTTTGGAAGACTTTCTATTTTTAAAAGGTGAATTTGGAAATGAAAAGTTATTTTTAAAAAGTAGTTTTCAAGCAAAATGGTTTAACAAATTAGCTTAGGTTTTTATAAAACTTAAGGTATTGAAGGTAATTAATTAATAAAAAAAAATATTTTTTTAGGCATGAATAGTAAATACGAAAATTAGAAAAGAAAAAAAAAGAGTTTGAATTGAAATCAAATTGTAATTAGATTTATCTAGGGATTTCCTTGTGGCCTATAAATACCAAACTAATCCCAAACCCTTCCCCTCATTATTTTGGCCGATCCAAGGAAGAAGAAAAAAAAACTAGGGTTTTCTTTTAAGGTAATTTCTAATCTTTGTGTAATTCTAGTTAAGTAATTTTCAATTTATGTAATTGTAAACTTGATGGATTAGGGTTTATAAATTAGGGCTTTGATTTTTCTGGAAGTTTATGATGTTATAATAAATGTTTAGTCATTTGCTTAATTGATTACAAGATTCAATCATGTATTTAGGTCTAGATCGCCCGAATTAGATGTTTAATTCACTGCAGAAAGTTAGGCAGTTTTGTAACGAGCATAACTCAATCATAAAAGATCAAATAAATAATTTACAACATACTGGAGATAACCTCAGAGAGTCTACTTTCCAGAAAAGTTGGCCTCGTAAGTTTTTATTGTCGGGAAGTGGGGAAAAAGGGCGTTACAAAATTCGTGTGTAAAACAGTGATGAATTTCAGTTTTGGTTTTGATTTTTCTAAAATACTTAGACAACGAGTTAGAGGCTCTAAATCACTTGGAAGTTAGTTCATATGTTTTGTAAGTCCTCTGAATTTTTTCTAAGGTCATAGTGAGGTCTAAGTTGGTTAACCAATGTCATACTTTTGAAAGGTCAGATTCTGGACGAATTCTGGACACATTGGATTAAGGAATTTCTTAAGGGTATTTGTAAAAGGGTAATGACTTTGGGAGAGCTAGGAGAGGTTCATAAGACATGTAAGTAGCATGATGAATTTTTGTTTGAATTATGGGAGTGTTTAAGTGGTGCGTTTAGGACGCGTAAGAGAGTATAAAATTCTGCTCTAATCCAGAAAATTTAAAGTGTAGTATTGAAGTGTAAATGGTGTATATAAGAGTTGGAAAAGGTTTAAAATAAGTATAGAACTATGGTAGATAGCTTAGATATCCATCATAGTTGAGGTTACATCATATTGGGTTGAATGCCTAATTGATGGTAGCTTATTGTGTGCTTAATTGTTTAGATTATCCGTGAAGTGTTTGTGAAGCTTTTGTTGGATTCTTTTGGGAAGCTAAGCATCAGGTGAGTTTCATAGTCCCATTTTTTCATTGTTTTTTAAATTGGGATGGAAATGATGCTAAGTGTTAAAATGTTTTGAATTGCTGTGATTATGTGTTTTGATTGCGTGTGGACATTATGTGATTGCATATGGCTTATTGTTGCATGATATTGTTATGTGTTGAGGATCGTTAATAGTGGGGCTGATCATCTCACGGATCGTTAATATGAGGATTGATCAACTCAGTGAATTGGTATGGGTCCAGGCCTAATTATAAGCTTCAGCTGGTAGACTTTTAGGTGCGTAAGTGACATATTTGGATCGGGGGTAACGTTCCTACCCATTTGGTTATGAGATTTGGATCGAGGGTAACGTTCCTACCCAATGGTTGATATTTGTTAGATCGAGAGACACGTTCCGTTCCCATGTTTGTGATTGGTTGCATAATTGTCCTATATTGTTTTGTTAATCACAGTAATTGGTTTAAAAGGTTTGTTTTGCGTGTCTTAAACCTATGACTCTCACCAACCGTTGTGTTGACGTTTTAAGCATCATTTTTAGGTGAGCATCTGGGGGATAAGATAGAGCGAAGTGGCTAGAAGAGACCGTAGGATGCTTGGAGTTATTTATGCTTTCTGTTTGAATAAATGTGTTTGCATGAATTGTTTGGATTATGTTTTTGCATGTCATTTATTGACTAGACCTCTTTTTTATTAATAAAGACACCATTAGGTTTTGGGTATTGTTATGACACTTTGTGTCTTTGCTTTACTTTAGTTTTCATTTTAGTATTCTTTATATAGATACAATGTGTTGTGATGATATCCATTCTTATTTACGCCTCGCGTTTCCGCCTTGGCGAGGTGTGACAACACACTTGGAAGTGATGAGGGCAGAATGCAACAAAATGAATTGATGGATTTAGTCACAAAATTGTCAGATAGATGTAAAGCTTTGGAGACCGACTTGAGGCAGACAAAGAAAGTCTATGGTGATATCTGATGATGAAGAAGAGTTGTTATATCTGTCAAGACAAGTTAAGCTAGAAAAAGGTCAAGAGTGGTTATATCTGATGATGAAGAAGAGTTGGAGGATCCTTTCAAACAGAGGATGAGTATGATTAAAGAAATTGATCAAGATACAGGGATTTCTTTGGTTTAAATTAATGCTGAGGATCATGTTACTCCTACAAAGGTCAATGCTCAAGAGGAGGCACATACTCAGCAAGATCAACTTGAAGATCACTTGAGAGTTCTTAGTGCAGCTAAGGTTCTTGCAGATGCAGCTAGAAAAAGAAGGGAAGTTATAAATGTTCAATCTTATACTAGAAAAAGAAGGGCAGTTAGTACTGGCAGCGGTGAAATTAGTACTGCTAAAGAATCAGTTAGTACTGCTGGTGCATCAATGCCAGTTAGTACTGCTGGTATGGTTCAAGAAGCCAGTACTCCTTCATCAGTTGCAACAATGGATAATGGTAAAGCCATTATGCAAGAGTCTGAGTCTCCAAAGAAGATGAAACAGAGAGAGCAAATTCAAATTAGCAGGGATGAAGAAATAGCTCTAAAGCTACAAGAAGAGTTTGATGCAGCAGAGAGACAGAGGATTGCTAGAGTATATGAAGAAGCCAGTACTCCTTCATCAGTTGTAACAAAGGATAAGGGTAAAACCATTATGCAAGAGTCTAAGTCTCCAAAGAAGATGAAACAGAGAGATCAGATTCAAATTAGCAGGGATGAAGAAATAGCTCTAAAGCTACAAGAAGAGTTTGATGCAGCAGAGAGACACATGATTGCTAGGGTGCATGAAGAAGCTAGCTCTTTCAATATTGAAGAATATGAAGATATACAAGCTACAATTGAAGCTGATGAAGAGCTAGCACAAAGGATACAGGCAGAAGAAAGAGAAAAATACTATGAAGCTGAAAAAGCAAGACTGCTTGCAGAACTTATCAACCAGAGAAAGAAATATTTTACCCAATAAAGAGCTAAAGAAAAGAGGAATAAGCCACTCACACAAGCTCAACAGAGAACTTATATGTCTAACTATATCAAGCATATGGGAAGTCATACTCTGCAGTAATTGAAGAGACTTTCCTTTGATGAGCTCAAGGCTTTGTTTGAAACAACAATGGGAAGGGTGCAAACTTTTCATCCAATAGAGAGTGAATGTGACAAAATAGTTCCTAAGTTAACAACTGGAAGTTCAAAAACGGGTGCAGAAGTAGAATTAGATCATGAAGGTTCTAAGAAGCAAAAGACTAATGAAGCTTTAGGGTCAGGTCAAGAACAACCAGAAGAAGAAGAAACAGAATTATCACAAGAGGATTTACAGCAAATGATGATGGTAGTTCCAGTGGAAGAAGTTTATGTTGAAGCCATACAGGTCAAATATCCAATAATTGACAAGGAAATCTACTCTCAAGACACAAGAAGATATTGGAGAATTATAAGAGTTGGAAACCATACAAAAGCTTATCAGACTTTTGATAATATGTTAAAGAAATTTGATAGAGATGACCTGGATAAGCTATGGAGTTTGGTAAAAGAAAGATTCAGTTT
This sequence comes from Tanacetum coccineum, assembly GCA_026074375.1. NCBI lineage: Eukaryota > Viridiplantae > Streptophyta > Magnoliopsida > Asterales > Asteraceae > Tanacetum > Tanacetum coccineum. The sequence goes on along the minus strand of BQNB010028200.1, from coordinate 20,268 downwards.
AATAGATCCTACTGATGACAAAGAAAGAACATTATGGGTTAAATTAAAGAGGTTGTTTGAACCTGATACTGATGATATTCAATGGAAGCTTTAGAGATATATGCATGCTCCATTGACATGGAGGTTATATGATACATGTGGTGTTCACCATGTATCTACAGACAGAGTACATGATATCTTCATGTTGGTTGAAAAAGATTATCCACTGACAAGAGGGCTTTTGACTTTGATGTTGTGTAACATGCTGCAAGTGGATCAATATTCAGAGATGGCAGATGAGCTTTTAAGGAAAATCATCATACTAGCAAATAGACCAAGACATTAAAGTGTTTGGAAGCATCCTCTCAACACGGGAGGTTTAATTCAGAAACTTGATGATTTGAAGGTAAATCACAAGTTTAGGGGATGATTGTTAGGAATTAAGGGCTTCTATAAGTTTCTACTGCTGGTTCAACTTAGTACTGCCAAGAGAAGACTTAGTACTGCCAAGCTAAGTAAATACTGTTAGTGTTATAGTTAGTACTACCAGTACAAAATGTTAGTACTATCAGTTTATTAGTACTATTAGTTATAATAGTTAGTACTGTTAGTTAAGATAGTTAGTACTGAATGAGATATATTAGGAATAGATATGCATGATCACGTAACGCATTTTGTAAGCCCATTAGAGTTTCCTTGGTGTATAAAAGGAACTCTACGGCATAGATCTAGATATCAAGTTTTATATAGTTTTCATTGCAAATATAGTTAGTATTCAAAGTTTCAAGGTTACTCTGTAACTTTGATTGTGTTTAATATATTGAAAGTTTAGCAAGATCTTGTTTTACTATTTCATTGTTCTTCTTAGTATTACAAACTAGATTCCGCATAGTTTGTAGTATTCGCAATCTTAGTTTCTACCATAGTTGTTTTTGATTTATCCAACATAACTAAGCTTTAACAAGCTAAGTAAGATCTGTTCAAAAGGGATCAACAGTTTTTAGAGAGAGAAAGAAGCGTGAGAAAATTCATGCAAAGAGGTCTTATTTTCTGCAAGGAATGGAGCAGTATTTATAGGCAGGAAAATCCAACAGTCACTAGGGGCGGTCTCAGCAGTCCCAGATATATCTGGGGGCCGCCAGGCCTATAAGGGGGTCACCCAGTAGACTACGCTCTCTTTTTTGTCTTTTTGTATGAAAGGTTGTATCTGGTATAGAAGCTTCTGTTTTGGGGGGAAAATTTGAATTTTAAATTTTAAGTTTTTAATAAAATTTTCTTTTAATTAGAAAATATTTTGTATAATTAATTTTGTGAAATTCTTTTATAAAAATGTAATGGATAAAAGAAAAATGATCACTAATCATGCTTAATGATTTGTTTGTTCATACCTTAAGTGATTACTAATCTTAGAAATGGAATTTTACGATTAATAATTTGTAAACGTTTAATTTTATCGTAAACTTTTTTACATTTTGTTATTATCAGAACGTTGAGAGGTCGAAAAATATAAACAACATTTTTAGACATTATTTGTATTAACATGAGGGTCATTTAACCTACTCTTTAAAAGTATCTTTCAACACAACCTTCTAGACTTCGTAATTAAAAGCACGGAAAGTATATACTAGCACCTCACATAAGTGTTTGGGATTCTCTCTTTCACTCGGGTGTATAATAAATTATAAAAACTATGGGAAATGGAAAATTAACACTCATTACTTGTCATAGCATATAAATTACCATAGGCTTGGTAAAGGATCAGACCTCCACCGCTAGGCGCAAGCATTATTCATTATTATCCAAGAGGTCTTTTAAAGGGTTGTGGGGTGTAGGTGTAAGATAACATTAATGGAAACAGAAACGGATGAGATATATTTGGGGAGTGACTTTGGGTGAATTTGGAGTGGAAGGGTTAGCTAACTATTTATAAGAATACATGTTGGTTTGGTTGATAAGCCAAAGACTCAAACAAAATATACAAGCTCTACACCAATCTCTTTCTTTTTCTTTTCTTGACTCTAATATATACATAAACATAATCAAATGGCAGCCCGTATATTTTTTATTTTTTTTCACTTTTTATATATTTTTTTCGATTCTTTTCTTTTCTGTTTCTTATTTTTTCCGTACACTTTTGCCCTGCCCGTATAATACATAACCAAATTGTATCCCGTATAATATATCATGGGGGTTTATAGATACACCCCTACACTTGAACTTTTACATACTCGATTATTTACAATCTAACTAATGACCCAATTTGATGTGGATCAAAATAACATGGAGCTTATTGAGCTCTATTGGGGGTAATAAATTACTTTTTCCTCAATTTCTTCATAAGATGAATACTACCATGAATCCTAATCGTCCCAAAACAGTATTTACAAGGATAAGGACTTAGCAACCGTGTACTCAAATAATTAACTTGGGTTAAAACAATAATGTACGAAAGGTGAGTACATACAATGTAGGCTAAGGCGATTTGGGTGTAACAAGTGGTTCAAGGGTGACAATGCTCTTCATTAATAGTCCGATTTAACCAGAAAATTATGAGAACCGTAAAAAAGGATAGGCTCGGAGGGTTGTACTAGGGGTATCCTGCACTAAAAATGAGTGCATGGCAAGGGTGTGGGGTAGTTATATAGTCGATGTGACCATAATAACAATTACAGGTTTAAAACATGGGTTAATCCTAGTGCCTCTTTTCTAGCAAATCCTAATACTTACCATGCGGTCTCGGGATGCATCACAAAAACAAGTTCTAGAATTTAATATACTATCGATACACTCATATAATTTAATACCGATACTAATGCTCCAGAAAAGGCGACAAAGACCATACATATACATCCGTAATGATGGAATAGACACATATGGCTGCATTCAAACCTTAACTCGAGAAAGATAAAGGTACAAATTATCTTGGGTATCAATAATGGATACCGAAATTTCTAAATATCTAAAGGCGAACCTCACATTTTGGGGGTGGAATTTTAAGGGTTTTTATGCTAGTCATACACATTCCTATCCATGAGACGCTATTAATACTTGGTTTTCATCAGTATGTGTCATAAAAAAAATTAAATTTGGGTCAAAATTACCTTTTTATGCTATGTTTTGATATATTACCCATCATTTTAAGGACAAAGCAAATGGAAAATGAAGGAATAGTTTCTAAGGCTTATTTTCCCCCTACACTTAAGTTGAACATTGTCCCCAATGTTCTATAGAAGTACTCGTAAAAACAAATAAAGGGAAAAGAAACTAGTACTCCCCTGGTTTGCTCAATAAAGAAGAAGAAATATGCGATAACTAGTTAAATCGTCCTCCAAGAATCATCCAATGAAACTTCCTAAGAACTTCCAAGCTTCTTCTTGTCAAATATAACCTGTAAATCAAAGACAAAGACAACTACATCAAGCATAAAATCGTCGGGATAGATATAAATATAACAAGAATTTAGGGTTTGACTCTATGAAAGCAGTAAAGATAGGATGAGAGTAATGATGTAATTATAGGTTTATGCAGGTTTACAAAAGAATTACAAATTTTAAATATTGCACATTTTATTTTTCAGAAATACTAAAATTTTTTTGAATTTTTACATTCCTGGAGATGCGACGCCGTCGGGTGTTAATCCCAACGCCGTCTCCAGCGTCTGTGAAAAATTCTTTTTCCTTTTTAATGAGAAATTTCCTGCACGCAATTTTATTAATTAAATCCGAAGAAAGCACTGCATAAAAACCTGGAATTAATCGTTACAATCATATGACTCGAAACTGACGCGAATTAATCTAAACAATTTATTTTAAATGTTTAAATTTGGTTCTTAAAAATCGAATATATTCCCCTACATTTATTTTGTTGCAAAATACCTTTGATTGCAAATAAGATGAAGTTATAAAAAAACAAAGCATGATTACAAAATTCATTCAAACACAATAAAACAAACAATAAAGAATTAAAACACAAGACACTCCTAAGCGCCAAAAAAATAAACATTGGGTTGCCTCCCAATGCTTTCTTTATTTATGAGTCTTGTAGCTAGACTCGAAGTCACACGTTCTTACGTGACTTTTCCTTCATCATACATTCCAGTCACGTATTCGGGTCCAAGCTTAATGGTGTCCCTATTAAGCCCTTCTTCTAAGTCGGATGGCTTCCTACATCCTCTATCATAGTCATCTTCACTGAGTATTACTCTAGATGACAATAAATCGTGACCTTCGCTAGACAACCTGCTCCTCTCTGGGTCCTTATATGGCGTCTTAAATGTGACCTCTTTAGTTCTGTCCGTGAAAGTCATTAACCCGTGTTTCCTATTTATAGCTAGGCAGGCAATTTCAAGGAAGGGTCATCCAAAGATCACATGGGACACGCTAGGGTCGATGTTAGTCTCAATATTTTACGAAATGATGAAATCTATGATGTAACTCATATTTCTTACAAATACGTGCATGTCCCTTCCTAATCCTATGAAATTTCTTCCTCTATACTCGTATTCGTTCTTTCTAATAGAGTTATAATAGAACAATGACATGATTTTCATGGGTAGGTAAACATCAATATATGCGTTATCCGTGAATTTATGACCTATCATACAGGGAATTTTAAGGTTTCTTGTGTCACCCTTTTTGATCTTAAAGTCATAATTAAGTGAGCATTTAGGCATTTCCTTAATCAACGATTCATAAACCGATTCCTCACTTATGTCAACTAAATTAAGAGGTTCTTCAACATCTAACCATTTAACTCCCTCGTCAACTTTGTTAGACCCTATATTATCAACATCAATTATGTCTTTCTGCTCCAGCAGTGGCGTATCTCTTTGTTCTCCAATGTATGCAATGGTGTTGGTGTCTTCAGGGTCGCCCTCTCTTTCTCGCTCTTCTTCCTCAGCCATGCTATTACGGGAGTCATTTTGTTGATCGGGATGGATTGTGATGGCGTTGATCGAACTATAGATATGGGTTGAGCATTGTGGTTCTTCAGTTGGGTAAGAACGAGCAGACAAAACTGAAAAAGTACTCAGTTTTGGGTTCTTAACCGTGTCGCTTAGGAGTGATCCTGCCAATCGATCGGTGATGGCCTTCAACATTATGTCAATTTTGTTGGTCATCTCGCTTTGTTGTTGTTTGAACTCGACTTCAAACTTGGACAATCTAGCCTCTTGAGATGCCATGAAGTTGGATAACAATCCTTCTAGATTTGATTGACTGTTAAAACTTTGAGGATTGTTGTTGAAGGGACGGTTCGGGATAGAACCGTTGGGTTGGAACCGGTTAGGTGGGTTTGAAAAATTACTTTGGGAATTTTGAGGTTGTTTCCACCTAAGGTTTGGGTGGCTTTTCCATGAAGGATTGTAGGTGTCATCAAGATTTTTTTGCTCAGGCTTAAAAGTTTACCACTTACCTCCTGCTTCGTCGGTACGCGAGGATGCATATTCAACAAAGGCTTATTCAGGATCTTCCATGCAGATCTCACATGTCGATACGCGAGGATGCAATACTGAGTATCGTGGGGACCACTGTAGATCTCACATGAGGTAGTGATTTTATTCACTTAAGTAGGTTGCGTCGGAGCAAGATGAGCTTCCATCAAGCGTTGAACTTGATTCTCGAGCTCGATGAGGTGGCGGTCAGATGTACTCGGGACATCTTGAGGCAAAGAGATTGCCTTGACCGGCTTAGCGAAATTCCTTGGGTCATTCCAACTTTCGTTGTTATAGAGGGCGAGGTCCTCTAATAATGCCCAATATTCTTTGATGTTTCTATCATGAAGTTTGCCACCCGCCGATTGGTCAATGGTTCGTCTTGTGACGGGATTGACATGGTCATAAAAGATTTAGACTTTGAGCCAAAAGGTCGATGCCATGATGAAGGACTTTTTGTAATAAGTCCTTGAAATGAGTCCATGCTTCTGAGAGAGATTCTCCTTGATGTTATTGGAACATCAGGATATTGTTACGGAGTTTTATAGTCCTTCCTGGTGGAAAGAATTGAGCAAGGAAATGAGTAGTAAGATCCTCCTATGTGGCGAGGATCCTGTTGGAAGACGTTCAAGCCAGTTGCTAGCTTGATCGTGAGGGAAAATTGAAATAAATGCAGGAGCTTTCTTTCCTTGTTTTCACCGTCAAGGTCAAGTGAGTCTATAAGTTTTAAGAAATCGGTGTTGGTTTGGATCCTCAGACCGGAGTCCGTAGAATAAGCATCCATTTTGCACCAACCAAATGGTGTCGGATTGAAGAGGTACCACATTATTCCCTATGGGGAGCTCAATGGTATTTCTGTAGCCTTCATGGCTAGGTTTTGGAGTAATCTCTAAGGGTGCGGATAGGATTCGCGTCTCCCATGGTGGTTGACGAGAATGGATTATGAAACAAATAACACAAAGAAAAGATAGACTACGAGAAAGCTAATATACGTAATTAAATTCTCACTTGAAAGGATTCAAGTTAGTAGAACTAAATTAAACTATGATCAAAACCTAACTATTCCCTATGCAGCGGCGCCAAAAACTTGATGTGAGGGTTGCAAAGACTTTACATAAAGTTTTACAATCCCCTAGGCAGTGTACCTAATCGTTGCAGTGTAGTATAGGTAAGACTCGGGTTGTTATCGTTCTCTAGGGGAATAGGTTGGGAAGGCTTGATCATAATCTAACAGAATTCTAGAGGTTGTGAGAAGATTATTTTTGTGTTTTTATTTTTATAAGAAATCAGGTGAATCTATGGTTTGAGAGATTGGTTTGTTAAACTAATTACTAAACTAATTAATATCTAATCTACCGGTGATAACTTTATGATAAGCAAGTGTATTTACCTAATCATGCACTACTCCTCAGATTGCTTCTCCTAGATCCATTGCTTTGTCACACTTGTGATGATCTGTGTAAGTATTTCCTAGGTCATGAACAGATTACACGAACCTGCCATTTATTTAATATTTCGTTAAGGTAACTCACAAGTAAGGTATCATGAAGACTATTACAAGGCCCCTAAGAGTATATTAAATGCATGTGAAATAACTTAAGAAGGATCAACCATATAGTGGGTAAGGTAGTATGAAGACTGTTACCGATGATATCCTTTCTACACTACAACCTAAGTTTCATGCAATCATAGATAAATACAAAGGAGGGTTTAGCCTCACATGTTATAAAGAAAGCAAGAAGATAAATTAATCAAACAACACGTAGACATATTAAATGATTAATGATAAATAACCTTACTTGATTAAAACATGGATTCAAGGCAGTACAATAGGGTTTTAAGGCCCTAAAAACGACCTATAAAGTTCCTTAAACGAATAGGGTTCGTCTCCCTAGGGTTATACAAAATTATCCCAAAGTTACACCCTAAAACCCTAAAAACGGATTTATATTTATAAAGATGTCGACGCGACCGCGTCACATTGTGATCCTGACGTCGTCGCCACGTAGACGATTCTAGATTCTCTTTAAGTCGGCCATGTCCTGACGTCGTCGCCAAATTCCTAACGCCGTCCCTAGATAGATCACGACGACGTTGCTTTATGCTTGCGATGCCGTCTCCAGCCACTGTTTGCAAAGATCTTCAAGAGATTTGGTATAGGTCCGTAATCTTGTCTGTTTCTTCTCCAAATGAGCCCAAGTCACGTATTTCATCTAAAAGCCACCCAAGTGCTAAAAACCTGAAAACAAACGATTAAGCACTTAATCTGGGCATATTTGTATGATTTAGGGGGTTAAATGACCCCTAAATAGTGTATAAAATGACACCTCATCACACCATCACCTGATTATGTGCCTAGTCCTGAGTATCTGGAGTATTTTGCTCCATCTGATGATGAGATACCGGTTAAGTATCAGCCTCTACCTGCTGATGCTTCACTCACCGCCCTATCACCATGCCATGTTGCTGACTTTGATCCTTTAGAGGAGGACCCCGAGGAGGACCCTGAGGAGGATCTCGCTGATTATCCTACTGATGAGGGAGATAATGAGGAGGAGAAAGAGGATGAGTCCTCCAAGGATGATGATGATGAAGAGGAGGGGGAGGCCTCCGAGGAGGAGGAGTATGAGTATCTAGCTCCAGCCAACTCTGCTGCACTACCTGTTATTGATTATGTCCCCTCAGCTGATGATATGAAACCCTTTAAGACTGACGGGTCTGTTGCTACACCACCACCACCCAGATCACCTCAGACTATTGTTCCATTATCCATGACTCATCTTCGTAGGGCACGGATATTTGTTCGACCCTATTATCCTCCATTACCATCTACTGAGGCACTCATTGTTGAGTATGCTTCTGCACCCATACCTCCATCACCATCTCTATTATCACCACTATTATCCCCACTCCCCAGGATCTCATCCCCACCACTACTATTACCACCTCTACATACTAGCCCTACCTATGCTCGTGCATCACTAGGCTATAAAGCAACCATGGTTTAGTTGAGAGTTGTATCACTATCCACCTACCATCCACTACCACCACCATCACCATCACCATCACCACTTACACCGTATTAATCTCCAATCCCTCAAATACAATCACCCCTACTACATGTACCATCACCGCCCTTGTTGTTACCATCTGTTAATCGTAGTAGTGATATTCCCGAGGTAGATATGTCGTCTCAAAAGAGGTTATGTCTCACTGCTCCCGCTTCCAAGTTTGAGGTCGGGGAGAGCTCGACAGCTGCTACTGCTAGGCAGACATGGCATACTTTAGCTAATAGGGTTGACTACGGATTTATTAATACCTTGGATGCTAGTATCTGATCCTCTGAGGGTAGAGTGATGACTGCCATAGAGGAGGTCAATGAGAGGGTGACAGATCTTTTTACCACTCAGAGGCAGGATGCTCATGAGTTCTATGTGCGTCATGAGGAAGCTCAGGAGGAATAAGCTTTATTGAAAGCTCAGATCTCCTTACTAACGAGAGATAGCCAAATATTTTCACTCTATGTCTCTTTCTTATGAGCGAGAGGTTGTTTATGCCCGACTGGCATTGTCTTGTTCAAAGGATAGGAGCACGACATAGGAGGCTTGTATCACAGCACTAGAGGCTCAAATCAGAGCATTGCAGAGGGATGTCAGTATGCTGGATAGACCGAGGATCAAGGATGGGGATAGACTGACAATGCACATTTAGCATGAGCACTACAGCTATAGAGAGCTAGAACGCTCTAGAGATGCAGAGTGCCAGGATGGACTAGCTTATGCCGGTAGTAGTTGCTAGTGTTGTATCATGTGTTAGCTATCTTGTATAGCCTGTTAATATTTAAGGGTAACTCCCAGCTAGTAGGCTGTAGGGATCTTGTATCATCATTTAGCTATTTTGTATAGCCTGCTAAGTATTATGGGTAACTCCTAGCTAGCATGGCTTTAGGACTGTATTTTCATCTTGTAACCTAATTGTAGTGGTTATTTCATAACCAAAAACTATCATGTATGTTATCGATATTGTTATGTATGAATGTCGATTTATTTATGTCATTATTGATCTCACTTCGGTTGTATAATTCACTGTGTGTTGTGATCTCATTTTATATATTATGCATATGTCATGTCGCGTTTATGATTGTATAAAATCTAATGTGTATTATATTTGCTTGTGATTTTGAAGAAAATGCCGCCAAATAAAACCACCACCCCTATGCTAATGTTGCTATTAAGCAATTGATAGCCTAAGGAGTAGCTGATGCGCTGGTTGAGTATGAAGCAAACATAAGCAGTAGAAATAGCGAATTCGGGAAGTGGCAAAAGAAGGACAGAGCATGCTACTTGTGAGTACACGTACAACGACTTATTAAAATGCCAACCCTTTAACTTCAAGGGTACCGAAGGAGTCATAGATTTGACTCAATGGTTTGAGAAAATGGAATATGTATTCCACATTAGCAACTGCATCGTTGTGTGCCAAATCAAGTTTGCTACATGTATTCTTCTTAGAAAGGCACTAAAGTGGTGAAACTCCCACGTCAAGACTATTGGTCATGATGCTGCATAAGGAATGACATAGAAAATACTAAAGAAAATGATAACTGACAAGTATTGCCTAAGGAGTAAAATTAAGAAGTTAGAAATAGAAATCTAGAACTTAAAGGTTAAGGGTACTGATGTTCTATACACAGTGTTTTCAAAAGTTGGCACTGATGCGTGGGATAATGTTTCCCGAAGAATTCGATGAGGTTGAGAAGTATGTTGGCAGACTCCCCGACATGATACAAGGTAGTGTGATGGCATCCAAGCCAAAAATAATGCAAGATGCAATTGAATTTGCAAATAAGCTGATGGATCAAAAGATCCATACATTTGCTGAAAGATAAGCTGAGAACAAAAGAAAGCTTGATGACAACTCAAGGAACAACCACACTTAACAACAACCTCATAAAAGGCAAAATGTAGCTAGGGCTTACACTGTTGGGCCTGGTGAGAAAAGAGAATATGGTGGATCTCTACCTCTGTGCACAAAATGCAACTACCATCACAATGGGCAGTGTACTCCTAAGTGCAACAACTGCAAGAAAGTTGGCCATCTGACCCATGATTGTAGAAGTCCAGCTGCTACTGCTAACAACCAGAGAGCCCCCGAGGCGATTCAGAGGGTTGTCACTTGCTTCAAGTGTGGAGTTTAGGGGCATTACAAGAAATATTATCCTAAGTTGAAAAACAAGAACCGTGGAAATCAAGCTAGAAATGGTAGAGCACAAGCAAGGGATTATGCAGTGGGAAGTACGGGGAAAAACCCAGACTCCAATGTCATTACAGGTATGTTCCTCCTAAACAACCGCTATACTTCAATCCTATGTGATACTGGTGCTGATAGGAGTTTTATGTCTACTGCATTTAGTTCCCTAATTGATATCGTCCCATCTACACTAGACCATGATTATGATGTCAAACTAGCCGACAGAAAAATAATTAGAGTTAATACTATCATACGGGGTTGTACTTTAAGCTTCTTACATCATCCATTCAACATCGACTTAATGCCCGCAGAACTTGATAGTTTTGACGTCATAATAGGTACAGACTGGTTATCAAAGTATCATGCCGTAATAGTCTGTGATGAGAAGATCGTTCGTGTTCCCTTTGGGAATAAAATATTAATTGTTCGTGGTGACGGAAGCAACAACGGACACGAGTCTCAATTAAACATTATCTCGTGCACCAAGACTCAAAAGTATTTGCTGAAAGGATGTCATATCTTTTTGGCACATATTACCTCAAAGAAGGCTTAAGACAAGTCGGGGGATAAGCGACTTGAAGATATACTTATTGTCCGAGATTTCCCTAAAGTATTTCCCAAGGACTTGCCGGGTATTCCACCAACCCGACAAGTGAAATTTTGAATTGATTTGATACCTGGTGTTGCACCTGTAGCACGGACGCTTTATCGATTAGCTCCGTCTGAGATGAAAGAATTGTTGGGTCAACTGCAAGAACTTTCTGACAAAAGCTTTATAAGACCCAGTTCCTCACCTTGGGGAGCTTCGGTCTTGTTTGTTAAGAGGAAGGATAGATCATTCCAGATGTGCATCAATTATCAAGAATTAAATAAACTAACGGTGAAGAACAATTATCCACTTCTAAGGATTGATGATTTGTTTGATCAACTTCAAGGGTCGAGTGTCTACTCGAGGATCGACCTGAGATCGGGTTATCATCAACTGAGAGTTTGTGAAGAAGACATCCCAAAGACCGTATTCAAAACTCATTACGATCATTATGAATTTCAAGTTATGCCATTTGGTTTAACTAACGCACCGGCTGTATTTATGGATCTCACGAATTAGGTGTGCAAATCGTATTTGGAAAAGTTTGTGATTGTCTTTATTGATGATATTCTAATCTACTCGAAGAGCATGCAAGAGCACGAAGAACAACTTAAGTTGATTTTAGAGTTGCTTAAGAAGGAGGAGTTGTATGCCAAATTTTCTAAGTGTGAATTTTGGATTCCCAAAGTATAGTTCCTCGGTCACGTGATTGATAGTCAAGGCATTCACGTCGACCCCGCCAAGATCGAGTCCATTAAAGATTGGGCATCTCCTAAGATTCCAACAGAGATTCGTTAATTTTTAGGTCTTGCCGATTACTATCAAAGATTCATTGAAGGATTTTCAAAGATCGCCAAATCAATAACCAAGCTAACCCAGAAGAAAGTCAAGTTTGATTGGGGTGATAAACAAGAAGCCACTTTTTAGTTATTGAAGCAGAAACTGTGTAGCGCACCTATCTTGGCTTTACCTAAAGGAGCTGAGAACTTTATAGTTTATTGCGATGATTCGCATAAAGGATTAGGTGTTGTGTTGATGCAAAACGAGAAGGCGATTGCTTATGCATCACGTCAATTGAAGATTCATGAGATGAATTACACGACTTATGATTTGGAATTAGGAGCAGTAGTTTTTGCTCTAAAGATTTAGAGACACTATCTATATGGAACAAAGTGTACCGTGTTCACTGATCACAAAAGCTTACAACACATCCTTGATCAGAAGGAGTTGAAAATGAGGCAACGTCGTTAGTTAGAGTTGCTCAGTGATTACGATTGCAAAATTCGTTATTACTCGAGAAAAGCAAATGCAGTGGTTGATGCTTTAAGTAGAAAAGAACGAATTAAGCCATTACAGGTTCGAACCTTAGTCATGACTATTGGTTTGGATCTTCCCAAGCATATTTTAAACGCTTAGACTGAGGCAAGGAAACCAGAAAACTTCAAGGCTGAAGATGTGGGAGGTATAATCAGGAAAGAGAAGTTGGAACTGCGTGCTGACGTAACACTGTGTTTGAAGAACAGGAGTTGGTTGCCATGCTTTGGTGATCTAAGGACTTTGATTATGCATGAGTCATACAAGTCAAAATATTTTGTTCATCTGGGTTCCGACAAGATGTACCATGACATGAAGAAATTGTATTGGTGGCCCAACATGAAAGCCGATATTGCTACCTATGTTAGCAAGTGTTTGACATGCTTAAAGGTTAAAGTTGAACACTAAAAACCATCTGGTTTGTTGGTATAACTTGAGATCCCTTAGTGGAAGTGGGAAAATATCACCTTGGATTTTATCACCAAGCTCCCTAAGACATCAAGCGGTTATGATACCATTTTGGGTGATTATAGACCGTCTTACTAAGTCTGCACACTTTTTGCCGATGAAGGAAAATGACACAATGGAGAGATTGACAAGACTGTACATGAAAGAAGTAGTTACGAGATATGGAATACCAGTCTTAATCATTTGTGACCGTGATGGTAGATTTACGTCAAATTTCTAGAGGTCGTTCTAGAAGGCTTTATGTACTCGTTTGGATATGAGTACTGGTTACCATCCACAAACTGATGGACAAAGCAAAATAACCATCCAGACACTAGAAGATATGTTACGCGCTTGCGTGATAGACTTTAGAAATGGTTGGGATAGACACTTACCGCTAGTTGAGTTTTCATGCAACAACAGGTATCATACTAGCATCAAGGCCGCGCCATTTGAGGCACTTTATGGCCGAAAGTTTCGTTCACCTGTTTGCTGGGCCGAGGTCGGAGATGTTCAGCTCAACGACCCAGAAATCATTCACGAGACAACCGAAAAGATCATTCAAATCAAAAGAAGGATTCAAGCCGGTCATGATCGTTAGAAGAGTTACGTCGATGTGAGGTGTAAGCGTTTAGAATTTCAAGTTGGTGACAAAGTCATGTTGAAGGTATCACCTTGGAAAGGGGTTATCCGTTTGGGCAAATGGGGGAAGTTAAACCTGAGGTATATTGGACCTTTCAAGTTGTTAGCAAAAGTGGGAACCGTTGCTTACAGACTCGAACTTCCTCAACAACTAAGCAGGATTCATAACATGTTTTACGTATCTAATTTAAAGAAGTGTTTATCCGACGAGCCGTTGGCAATTTCGTTGGACGAGATACACATTGATGATAAGCTTCACTTCGTTGAAGAACAGTGGAGATTATAGATTGTGAAGTCAAGAGGTTAAAGCAAAGTCGTATTCTAATTATCAAGGTTTGATGGGACTCTAGGAGAGGTCCTGAGTTCACATGGGAACGTGAAGATCAATTTCGAAAGAAGTATCTGCATCTCTTCACGAAATCCGCACCCTCGACACGTGTCGCGTCTTGAGCCTTGCAGACAAGGCTCCTTTAATAAGGGAAGACAGTAACAATCCATTATTTCAGGTCATTTTACGACTTCAAACTTTTCATTATTTATTTTTAGGGTTTTACGCGTTTACTTTTAATTTTCATCGTTTAGTTAAATCGCGTAAACTAAAAATCAACAATCAACGTAAACGGACATCAAACAAATAAAAGTTTACGTCAAATAAGTGTTATATAATTATTAAGAAGATAATTTATGACTTTTTACTTTTTATTTTTATTTGTTACGTAAAAGGCTTACGTTTCACAATAAGCTACATTTTTGCATGCATGTAAACCCATAAACCCACCTATACTTCAACAAATACCCACCATTATACCCAATATCAAAAATTATACAAACTCTTATACATTCATACACATATCCGGTTCTATAACATGTATACACAAGAATTAAATCAACAAATCCCCACTAACACTTAACCTATATTAACCATAAACCAAAGGATCTTCACCAAGCTTTAACCATGGGATATCTTAGCCTAATCTTGTCCCCCATGCTCATCCTTGTGGTCAGCTATAAACATGGAACAAGCAAGACAAAGGCATGCTTGATTAATCACATCCATATCGCCTCCAACATGTTTCTTACATACCTAGTTAATAAACAAATCACTAAACCATACCCTAAACCCTAAACCAAACCGTCCCCTTTTCTTATGGTGTTGATGGTTTTACTAAGTGGTATTTGCTAGCAATCTCACAATAAATAGAAGCCCTAAAGGTAAGCCTTACACACACATACCATTTGCAAAAAAAATCAAAGTATTTCTCTTGTTTTTCCTCTCTTGCTCACGGCTAGAAATAGTGACAAAAGAAATTCCATAGTTTTTATTTTAGCAAGATTACAAGCATACAAGTGTGATTAGGATTGATATCTAAGGTGTATCAAGGGTTTTTCAAGGCTAGGGTTTCATAAAAACAAGGGTTTTAACAGGAAAGAAACTAGGGTTTTCAAGAAGAAAACTAGGGTTTATTAAAAGGATTTTGGGTTGAAGATTAGAGTTTGATTTGTGTTCATCTCTTCTTTCATTCATACAAGGTCTAACATCATCTCTACACTTTCATAATCATTTCATTTTCATACATATATATTTGTTATATTGTTAAATCACCATCTAGTAATTATTTTATAAAGTTTATAAAATAAATCAAGTTTTACATAATCAAAGAAATACATATTCATGATGAAAAGGTGTTTAAAATATGTTAGAATGCAAAAACATATTTTATTTGATTTATTACAAGTGTTGGGTAATTTATATAATTAATTGAAAATTAATTGTTACAAATTTATTTATATAGTTTTATAAATAAATAATTGTTGTGGACTTTTACTTGGACATATTGGACATAAAATAATTGGACATAAATTATAGGATTTAAAGTATACTAATAATGTGGTATTAGTTAATATGGTGTATCATATATCATAACCATATAAAGTATGTACAAAATATACAAAAGATGTGGAATTAATTAATTTAGAGGACTTGTAATAATTTAATCATGTTAAAACTTATAAAATCAATTTTTATAACATATTAATTCAAACGAATGTTTATTCTGTAATGGCATGAATTTTTATAAAATATATAAACTTATGATTTAAATAGCACGTTTCATGACGATTCCGAATATATGAGAAACTTGAAAAATAAAACTATAACGAATGAGGTATGAATTTTGCAAGATTTCGATAAATAAATATATAAAAAGTGATTTTATATATAACAGTTTATATATATTGTTACTGTACATATTTTATAAAATTTGTAAACATAATATTTTGATAGATTACCACGATACGATTTTGTGGATATAAAAAACGCTAAAAACGGAGTTAAAATAAGAAAGTTATGAATTTATAATGATTCTAGTGCGCTATTTTATTTTCTGCACTTTTCAAAAAATACAAAGGTTGTTTGAAACATAAAATGTGGTTTACGAGTGTTTTCGGGTCCGTCTGGGCTATAAATACCTTAAAAAACAATGTAGTATTACTTATATAATATTTATAAATATTTTTAACTTTATAAATATTATTTTATAAAATGATTAACCTATTTATATAATATCATTATATAAATAATACAAATATTATTAACAAATAATCAATGTTGGATAAGGATAATATTTTTACGGATACAAATACTTAGACATTTATTTAACTAGTATGATCTAAATATTGTTTTGACTTTATAAATTAAGCAAAGACTTTAGGTGGTGATATAACTCTATAATTTATATATATATTTTTATTCAAATACATTATACTCATACGACCTATAATTAATTAGGTTGCATTCGGATTTTACGTGACGATTCACTCATTTGATTTATATAATCAATTCATTCACTAAGGTGAGTTCATAGCCCCATTTTATACAATTACAATGATTTACAACTTTTGGGGTGAGAAACATGCATTGTTTTACATTTGGACGCAAGTACACTTTTAAACAAATTACGAGTTTGCCTAAGTAGCGATAACCCACTATGCCCATGAATCATTAACTGTCAATTACTTTGCGTAAGCGCGAGTGTTATAAATAGATCTATTTGGGATTGACATCTCCGTTCGGGTGAGTAGCGCTCACTAGGTTTGACGGATTGAACCAACGGACGTATACCATATCGGATTTGGGATGTTGCGGGTTGAACATCCACACGGGCACATTGTTGGCATTAGTTTGCAATATATACATGTCGTAGCTTCAGTGTCATGAGCTTAGGGAATCGTAATTACATTTTGTGATATTGTATATGTTACATTATTACGCACTTGAAATCTTGCGATCTTATTTTATACATTACTTAAACCTGTGAATTCACCAACTTTATATTGACGTTTTAAAACATGTTTTTCTCGGGTCAATAAGAGTAGAAGAACTTGGATACATTGGAGTCATCATTTTAGAGTCATATTGCAATAGAGATTTAAATGCATTACATTTTGGGATATTTGTTATGTATCAAAATCTTTACATTTTCATGGATGAACAATTTGAGCATGGAGCTTCTGTAACAACATTTCAGTTAAATCCAATGTATCATTTTTAAACGACTCATTTATAGGTCGTTCTCTCATATCTTGTGCTATTGATCTATGAAGTAACATTCTCGGATCATTATTTCGATGCGACCCAATTTGGGGGTGTTACACAAGATCCCCAACCTCAAGTCATTGACTAAGTGAACCACCTGAATGCTTTGCTATGGTGTATTGGTTAATGTATGGAAGTCAACTGCTATGTTGTGTTTGTTATGTTTTTAATGTTATTATAATCCAACTACTAAGCGTGTAATAACATTCATAATTTATGCAATTCTCATAGAGCCTTGTGAATATCATTTCAATTCTTATACTAACCATGTCATACCACTAGTACATAAAACACCCCGTTTGACCATTGCAAGTCAAATTATCTAAATATGTTGACCATTGTTAGTTTTTGGGGGCGAGACGTGGAGTTAACATTATAGGTTGAAAACTTGACTAAATATAAAACTTTTTATCTGTTGACCCTTTTTAAGTTTTAGGGACGAAACTTGTATTATGCAAAAACATTTCCCTCTATTTTCAGCATTTATGTTATCTTTTCATGATGATAGGGGCCATGGGTGATAGTTTATTAGTTATGCTAACAGTTTGACTTGGGCAAGTGGTGAGTATAATTTGACTCTGGTATTTACCCTACTAGAAAAAACTTTAGTTGCCAATTTTGTCCCTGCCAATTTGGTCTTAGATTCTCCTCTTGTATTCTCTATTTAATGATGCCTCAGGACTCAGATACTCCACCAACTCATAACTTCTTTTCATCATAACTTCTTTTCATTATAAGTATTCTGGCAACATCTAAAAAAATAACTATTAGTGATGATGTCACAAAAGCGCAAAACACATGCTCGAGAAAATTCTGCACCACCAAATGTAGTCCTTACAAACAACGACCTTTTGACGGAAATATTAATCCGATTACCTATTTTATGTATTCATTTGTTTACAACCGTATCAAAACAATGGCTAAGAATTCTTACATCCCCTGATTTCACCTGTAACCGCAGCCAAATCACTAAAGTTGATCCTCCTATTGGTCTTTTTGTTAATCACATTAAATCTTTGTTTGAATTTGATTTTGTGTCATTAGATTTCAGACTTCGATCAAAAAAATCCGCTATGGATAACTCTTTTACTCTTGGCTCCACTAAGGAAGCTGAATATGTCAAGATCTTGTAGTCTTGCAATGGTTTGCTTCTGTGTAGTGGTTTGGAGAGGCTTGTTTTTTAATACGTATATAATCCATCCACTAATTAGTTTAAAAGGCTTTCGCATCCAAATTGATCGCTTGATAATTCATCTTATTATAGATGTGCTGGATTGAGAATGGCCTATGATCCTACAAAATTACTGCACTATAAATTGGTGGATGTTGGACGCACATCTTGTGACATTGATATATAAATTTATTCTTCAAAGACAGGAAATTAGAGCCTGTGCAAGGACCGTTTTAACTACTTTAGTTTTGATCATTTTGATTGTGCAATCTATTGGAATGATGCCTTAATTTGGCTAGAAACTGAGAATAGGAAGCTTACGCATTACATATTAGATATTGAAGACCATGAACATCCAATTATAACAACCATACAAATCCCTCAACGGGGAATGAACTTCATCGAGTCTTATGGCTATATGGATCCAATGTTAATACTCATGCAAATACCTCACTTGTTGCATCTAGAAGAGAAATTGTTTGAGTCGTGTGGGTGTTTGCTTCTTGTTTGTAGATATTATATTGGCTCTAGCGAGTACGGGATGATGAAGGGTATTATGTTTGTTCAGTTAGATACCGTGTTGATACTGATGACTTTATGACTCTACTTCCCGAAGGATGGTCGATTCGATCCACTGTTTGGCGCATTGTTTTTGGAGAAAAGGAAGAGGATTCTTTGTTGGTGATCAACTTGTCTGGAAAGGTTATACAATATAACCTAATATCAAAGACTCTCCATGATATCTTTGATTGTGGATCTAATCAGCTTGATGATAACCATGATGATGACGATGATGAGCTCCTTCAGCAATTAGAAGCTGAACATAATGTTTATGAGTTCATTCCGTCTTTTGCAAGAGTGTGGTTAGCCGTCTTTGTGTAATGTTTGTTTGAATGTGCTATTAGATTGACTACGTTAGGTCTTTTGGGTCTGCCCAAAGGCTGATTCAGTTTAGATAGCATTCTTTGTTTTTTATTGTTCAAGTAATATATTTATAACTTTGACTTTTACTAGTCAACATGGGTGTATAAAAGTCAAAATGGATTAGGATGTGAACACAATTTATGCTGCATTTTTACTTTAAAAAGTCATTCTAGTAGAAGCACCATATACAAAATGCACAAACAGTTAAGTTATACTAACCACAATAAAGTTAAATATCCAAAAAGAAGCAAAGTTAAATGTACCAAGACCAAAATAACAATGTCAAAGTTACATGTTTTTTCAATTAACCAAAAGATGAACATATACCATCTTCACAAACACCTGCACAAGCTTCACAAACATAAACTGAAGTTCCTACAACATCTTCCTTTTACCTTTACTCCTTACATCTAAACTTCCTCCAACATCTTCTTTGGATCTTTTAATTCTAAATTCCTTATTCAGAATTTGTTGTCAAGTTGTAACAGCTGCAAGGCCCAAAATGCAATTTGTCACTAGAGGTGGCCTTTTTTTCGAAACAACAAGAGTTGTACAGGTTGACCATGTTCTAGGTGTTGTGGGTGCAAGATGTTTTGACCTTGATTTGGGTTTTTCAGGTTTTGTGATTGCGGCATTTCTAGAGCTTAACCATGGTTTACCTTTATAAACAGTCCTATGCTCATCTGACTTAAATCATCATACCACTATACAATCTCTGTGGAATAGTAGCTTTTTTTGCTTTTGCAGAGCTTTACCCTTGTTTACCATCAAAAGCTTTTTTTTGCTTGGGTAGATCTAGACCCTGGTTTACCTTTAGAAGCTTTTTTTGTTCCCAAGTGGAATCAGAGCTACAAGTATCCTCAGAGCTTGACTTTAAGGTATCATCAGAGCTTTCATCAGAAGTAACTTGAAAAGGGTTATGATCA
>BQNB010028199.1:2707-56892 GCA_026074375.1 Tanacetum coccineum | reverse complement strand
GACAAAGTTATCTTCTTGAAAAGATCATACATAAAAAACATGTAAATAAATTTTTCAAAAACAAAAGAAAAAATTCAAAATCCCAAGAAGATTTGTCATATTTTTTATATAAAAAAAATTAATTTAAAAAGATCACATGATTAGATTTATGATTCCAATTTTTTTATACAAAGCGTTCAATTGAAAATATGGAATCATAATTTGCGGGGGAGTATTTGAAAATTTTTCATTCATATACATCATTTCAGAAATAACATAAAAACAATGATCTCTTAAATAAACTGAAATTGAAAAATGCTATATTTTCAAGGGGGAGTTT
Source organism: Tanacetum coccineum (assembly GCA_026074375.1). Taxonomy (NCBI): domain Eukaryota; kingdom Viridiplantae; phylum Streptophyta; class Magnoliopsida; order Asterales; family Asteraceae; genus Tanacetum; species Tanacetum coccineum. Next base: position 56,573 of record BQNB010028199.1, on the reverse strand, counting down.
TTATTTTTAACTCAAACTTCTTCATGTTTGGACTACGAACTTACTATGATTTCATTCCAAGGGGGAGTTTTGATAATGGTGAACAAATGTTGAAATGACTTCATTACTCGAGGGGGAGTTTTTGAAAAATCAAAATCAAAATTCGGAATATTCAACTAAAGGGACTGAAAGTGTAGTGTCTGAAACTTTTTCGGTGGCTATAAAAGGAAGAAAGATTTTTCATTTACATTTTTCTTTTACCGAGTCAATTTATCGAGTTTGAGTGGAAAAACAACGAAAAGTCTTTCGAGTTCATTACAACGATCACAACTATTTTTCTATCTCAAACATAAGTGGGTATGACTTGTGATTCAAATAATACATGATGTTGCATTATCGAGTTTAAACTCGGTAATATTTAGGATTATCGAGTTTGTGTTTTATCGAGTTTGTATAATAAAAGTGAACTCAAGGTCGATAATAAACAGCGACTAGAAAGAATTAAGTGATTAATGGCTTAGGAATGGTTAACAAATCGCTGAAAATAAAATTCGGAAATATATGGTGTTCATCGAGCTTGTGTTTTATCGAGTTTGATTGTATGACTAAATGATTGGAGTCTGAAGTTGATAATAGAAAATAAAACAAATCGAGTTTGGTTTATACATAAGTTAAAATGAATCATGGTTTATATAGTTTGAGAAATTCAATAATAGTCAAACTCGGAAGGGTCAAATGGTCAAACTCGGAAGGGTCAAAAAGTCAAACTCGTTGGAGTCAAAAAGTAAAAATTTAGTAGAAATACGTTTGTGGAAACATGAAGTTGTTTTGCGAAAGAAATAATTTTGATGATTAATGCTTGAATGTCTGTGGAACAAAAAGATCAGTTTCTCATGTGTGTTGAAAACATCAAATAAATTTGAAAAAGAAATCAAGTTTCTATAAATTCTTAGCTGTGAGACATATATATCTATTCGTAATTGTTTAAGTGGACTAAGTCATGTCCGGTTTCAGCCGTTTTTTGCAATGAACAGAATGAGGAGTGAGTGACTTAGTGTCCATTCAATTATTGAATTAGATATGTTTGTCTTCATTGTTTATAAATAATGACAAATAGTAAAGGTGAAAAGTTTTTTAACTTGAATCTAAAAATCTAAATCTTAAATTGTTTAAGTAGACTAAGACATGTCCGGTTTTGGCCATTTTCTGCAATGAACATAATGTGGAGTGAGTGTCTTAGTGTCCATTCAATTGTGGGTTTGTGATTATATGACTCTATGTTATCATTATAAAGAAAGTTTTTGGTCAAAAGATTTCTGGAAAAAGTTCTCAAAATCTGTTTTTATGATACTCTTTTATAAAACAATTTTAAGAAGTTGAATGATTTCTCTTTAATGTTTTGTAAAAGAGTCTTGATTAAAATCAAAAGAGAAATATTCATCATTCTTGAAAGAGTATCATGTCACAAAGAATTTCTGGTGAGGATATTCTAAAAACAGAAAGAGAGAGCAAAATCCATACGCGAAAAAGCAAATCAAAAGTGTGTTCGAAAAAGAATTGCCAGAACACACAAAAATGATAAATCAAAAGAATAATTCGAATAAAGCGTATGACATGTGCTAGAAAAAGCAAGAACGAGCACATGAGAAAGAAACTGATCCAAAATATGTTCAAAAAGAATTGCCAGAACATATAAACAGACAGAGTGGAAAAAGACAAAAATGTCAAAAGAATTATTTGTTACCTAACATCTCCATCTTATTCATTTAGTAATCATCATGGCACAACAACAACATGTAGCTGATGTTCATCCAGACGAAATGTGTCATCCGAACAAACGATATGATCTTATGGATGCTAACAAGAAAGTTGATCTGGAACATGTGCAATGCCTACCAGAAAGCAAAATTATGACAAACATCATCAAGAATCATCCATTAAGATTCAGCATTGCAGCTTCTTCCTCTGTACCATGGATATATATATGGCACAGTTCTAGCATACTTTGAAGTAAGACGGTTCAAAGTACAGGCTCAGGTTTATGTTGGACAAGAAAGAACTTACTCTTACACTGGATAACTTCATAACAATCTTTCATCTACCTCCAGCAAATGACAACAATCATAATTCATTCGTGCCACCACCTTCATTTTCTGACATGGTTCCATTCTATAAACAACAATTGGGCTTTACAATGGAACTAAATACATCGTCAAGTTTTAAGACAACTGGTCTTCTGCAACCGTGGCAAACATTATGCAAGATATTTTCCAAGTGCTTGACAATACGTGTCACATGATGGGATCAATCGCCGCTGCAGATAATACGAATGATGTATTGCTTTGTCAATAACATACACGTAGATTATGCGGAGCTTCTATGGGAAGGAATTTACTATTCTCTTCATCATCCAACATCTTCGATTCCGTATCCAAGATTTACAAAGATCATTGTTAGTCATTACATGACTATCTTTCCTGAAATCTCAAGACGTGCTCGAGACATGTATCACAATCTGCAAGATGATGACATAATGAAAAATATCTTCAATTCAGGAAGACATAAAGATAAAGTTGGCATGCAAATTCCAGATTAGATGATCACTGAAGAGATGAAGCACACGGAGCATTACAGGATGTATGTAGAAGTGTTTGGTTAGATGCTCCTCCGACTCAGTCACAACCGACTGAGTCTACCCAAGGAACGCATAGGACATCTAGCGCCCCTAGGTCACCTACCCCTAAAAAGGATATAGCAGAGTCAAGTGCTCCAAAACAATCTACTGTGATTCATTTTTGTCTTCCTGAAAGGAGATCTACACGTTTAACTCCACCAGTTCTAGTACCAACTGTTGAAAAAGCAGACGAGATGATCTTACAAGATACATTACAAGTAAGTCTTGCTGAGCACAAAAGTCGAGAAGAGCAAGAAGCTAGAGAAAATGTGGAACTGGTTAACAAGCACTTGGCATCTGAAGAGATTGAAAAGTTGGTGGAAGGATCTGAGAATGTTATTGATGATAGTTTACCTCCTAGGAATGATGAACCACAGATTCCCGACACTAGGTTAGAGCCCCAGAGTGATAAGGAAAGTCCAGAGGTGGAGAGAACTAATGATGAAGAGGTAGAAGTTACTAATGTTGTCATACCTGTCAATGTTAATGAAGAGGAGGATGAAATAACTGATGAAGTATATGAATTAAAGCGAAGGGAGAAAGGGAAGATTGTAGAGGAGTCTAGGAGTACACCATTACCCACACCAATTAGATCTCCTAGGACTCATACTAATCTCGTATCTTTGGATACTGAGAAACTCCAGGAATTGACGGAAACTCATACTCAAACAACATCATCATCAAGATCACAACATAAACTGTCTAGAGCAAACCGACTTCTATCATTGTTCAAAGCCAAACCTGCTCGGTTTAAACGATACAAGAATTTCTTTCAGGAGTTACAGGGACGGTATACATATTTGTTTACACATCTCAAAGAAAGATTTTTGTCAAGGAAGTCATTTGATACTCTTGTTGATCATCTCCAATAAGTAATTGTCGAATCATTACCTACTATGGTTAACACACACATTAAGAAGTAGGTGAAAAAGCAAGTTCCTGAGCAGGTCAGAGATTAAGTTCTAGTGTATGTTGCAGAAGGGCTGATTCTGGAGAGACAAAAGACTAAAGAAGAGATGGAACAGATGATTGCTAAAGCCATTTTACAAGAGCGCGGGAATATACAAGCTGAAATTTCCTCACAAATTCAAAAAGCTATTGATAATCAGATCCCTTCTCAAGTTGATGCGTCAGTACGAAGTTATATGTCTGGTCACATCCTTCATGTTCACCCATCTCAAACATAAACACTCTTTGTTCCAGAACAACAGTATCAACTATATCTCTCTATGAAAGACAATCTTCAGTTGCAGCAACAAGACATTGCAATATGGCTTGCACTTTAGATGAAGTTTAAGAATCTTCAAGTACAACAAACTACATGTAGACCTTCTGCCGTTCGCCCAAGAGATTAGAACGATCCTCATGATGATGCTCATCCTGTGGGGGAGAATAGTGTAAAGCGACAGAAGACATATGCGTACGAAGCGTATGTGTCTGGAGAGTCATCGTCTGGACAAGTCAATGAAGAGGAACAAGGTCCTTTAAATTTAGGTCATCAAGAACAAGAAGATGATTATGATTTTTAGACTGATTCTTATGCTTCAGATGATGATGAAATACCATCAAAACAAGTGTCACAAGATATAATGGAAGAAGTATCACTGACTATTGATGAAGCAAAGTTAAAGAAAATGGCTGATGAGATGTTGACACAAAGATGTACTTCAGATGATGATGAAATACCAATGAAGCAAGTGTCACAAGATATAATGGAAGAAGTATCACTGACTATTGATGAAGCAAAGTTAAAGAAAATGGCTGATGAGATGTTGAGACAAAGATGTACTTCAGGAGATGAGCATCAATATCATATTGATCAGATGAAGAATTTCTTGCAAAGTGACATTGTTTGGGAAAGTAGAAAGGAAATTCTTGTCTCTCCACATCCACAAAAGACCACGCCTCTCGTTCAAAGCTGTCAAAGAGATCCTGAAGCTCCAGCACTATCTCTAATAAATCAAGACCTTTTGTAACTGAAGAAAGGAAGTTCAGAGCCTGAGAAAATCGTATTGTCACTTTACAAGTTTCCAGCAATCATCTTTAATGATGATGATATCAAAGAACTAACTTCCAGATAGGTGAATAAGTGTGTTAAGAAATTTAATGCTTATGCTCGATATGGTGTTGAACATTGGAAGAATCCTCATGCAAAGATCTACTACATAAGGAAACAAAAAGAACCTGGAAAACCAAAGGAAGAGGCTTATTCGAACTCAAAGATCATTCAAGTTATCAAGACATACTGGGAATTAGGCATGATCATAAGTTTTTGAGTCACATAAATATGTTGCAAGAAGAGCTAAGAGTGCATGTGTCCATTAACCAAGCCTGAATTAACAAGATCTCAAATAAGAATGATATTGAGGATATTTATTTTTGTTATTTACTGAATATAACATGGTAATGTTCCTGACTATGCAGAAACAGGGTTGCTATGGTCTTTATCAGTATTCATCAGAAGTTCAGTGATATGGGAAAGAGTGCATGATTTTCAGCTTGGAATTGAAAGTTATCAACAGAAAGTTAATCTTACTACACCAACAATGTCTTTCCCAGGAGTTGAAAAGCACATAATGTTCTCTATTATCTATGAGCCCGTGCATAGAATCATATACAAGAATAGCAAGAAAGAGAAAAGGGTGATGAGACATTTAGAGATTCATAAGTTTGATGCAACGTTAAACATGAATACTAATAGGATTAAAAAGTTGCAATAAAGGATGTAAGTATGGTTATGTACAAAGAGAACTCACCAATGATGAAGTTGAGTATCTGAAATTGTTTGAAGAAGATATTGAAGTTAGATTGAAGCATCATAATCAAATGAGAAGATTGTGAAAGAAGATGGAATGGAAGACCAACTGGACTCGAAGAGAACGCCCAATAATCGACCCTTTAGGGTGAGAATTGTTAGGTTCATAAAAGTGTCGAATTATTGGTTTAAGTTAATGTCCCTTCTATTTTGTTTTAGTTAATAACGTAGCTTGTATAAGGTTAGTTAACTAAAAGAATAATACATATATTACCAAAGATATAGGGACTAGAACGAAAAATAAAGGAAGGTAAGGCTCCTCCTTCTCCGATAAAATACCCTCTAATCACATTAAAGGTGATGCATTATAATAAACATTTTCCCTTTTCCACCATTTATAACATTTAAATTAGAATAATTTCCCTCCACACTATGTCTCTCTAAGCTCATATTTGATAATGTCTGATTGAAGATAAATAAAAGACCAATCATCCTCCGGAAGCTTTTTGTTTACAACAAAGTCTTTAAGTTAGACTTGTCTTCAGCTTCTCTTCACCATTCCATCTCATGCACGTAAATGTGCCCGCGTGTGAGCCATTCTTCCATTAAAGGAACTCGGATAAAGACGGGTCCTAGATTCAAAACTCCTTTGTAGAACCTCTTTAACTTTTGGTATGAGTGCGAGATCCCGTTCATCTTATCATGTTTACTTACCTCATAATGGGGTGATTTTTATTGCATTCCTTCATTAGTAGTGGGTGTTTAAACCTCGGAGTATGCACCATTTGGAATGACGTCACATCACCATTCGTAAATGGTAAATCATTCATCAAACTCGTGGTTTTAATTCCCAACTCTCTTAAGAATGGTCGCAAACAATAACATCGCCCATTCCTTCATCACGATAAGCATCCATATCTTCCAAAACTTCAAAGTCAGTCACAACAGAAAAGGTTCCAACAAAAATAGGCACATTCATTAAGGCTCCTACAACATTATCCCCTTTGTACACCATATTATCTTTCATTATAGAGTTATGAAACTTTTTGGACATCAACATTGACGTACAACAACAGGAAGAAGTTGACGTGTGTAAATTCAAATCCTATCATGCATGAAAACTTTAAGTTGTGGGCATAGTCTTTGTGGATTTTCTTATCATCGTCACAATAACTAGGGTAATCATCAATTCTAGTATCAAGATCTTCATCCCTAGTTCTAAATTCCTCAAGTACCATCCCCTTCTTCAATGGTGGGCATTAAATCATCACCTTGATTTCTCCTAAGCTCAAATGGTTCATTTAGATCATTTAGTTCAATGTAATCTTCATTCAAAGGGTCTAATGATCTATTAATCACCAAAGTCTCTCCCATAAGCCTAGCTTCTAAATCAAGCTCCATTCTTTCTTTTAAACTTAGCTTGTAGTCCCTCTTAATTAAAATACTAGCAGGTTAACTCTTTGAAAATAAGCTTTTCTTCCCCAACTCTTAAGTAAATCTTACTCTTCAAAACATAATTTTAGTCATGGCGTAGCAAAAATGGTATACCAAGGATAAGGCACTTGATATCCTTCGGGCATATCTTAGAATGATAAATCTATGCGGAATGTAAAGTACCACTTCTTACTAGAAGTTATCACAATTCCTTTTGGATATTATACTGTCCTATCCGCTAATTCCACTGTTAGCTTAGTGTGAGCTAATTCACCTAATCCTAAGTTAAGGTAGGTCAAGAGAGGCATAACACTAACGCTAGCTCCTAAGTTAACAAGGGCATTATTTTAAAAGCAAATCTTTATTAATACAGAAAGGTAAAGTGATCTCCTGGGTCTTTGCCCTTTGGGTATGGATTCTCGATATTGAAGCTTTAGGTAAGCTTCCAATTGTGGTCTATATGATCCCTACTTTCCATCATAGTAGTAACCATTTAAACGACTTGGAAACATAATCGTCGTTTGTTTTTTCTTGTACATGAGTGTACGGTTCTGTCCAGTGGATACGGCAATATTGGGAGACTAAATACGGCGTATCGGGTGTGAATCAGCTTTAATAGTAGTCAAGATTGACTTGACTTGATCTCTCGTGTTCGTTTCAGTTGAGCTAGGTAGACTTCTAAATCCTCTCTTCTGTGTATTACTGGCCTTGTTTACCATTTGTATCTCTAAGTTTTTTAATTAATTATGCCCGTGTTCCTTTATGGCAGCATCCGTTGAAGCTCGAATTTCTTTGATCAAGTTAGAGTTTTCCTCGTGTATTTTTTCTGATTCTCCCATAAATTTTCTTAAGGTATCTTCAATTGATTGCCTTTGTTCTTGGTATGAAGGATTTGCGTTGTTCCTTTGATAGAATCCTGGAGCTCTATATCCCCCACATTGAAAAGGGTCCCACACATACGTAAGTAAGCTTCATCTAAGGGTTTTCCCCGTCTGCTTTTTAGTGTGCAATCCTTTGGGTGAGTAATAGGGTCCTTTGCAATGTTCACATCCTAAGCTTGAACAAGCATAAACTTTTTCATTTACCTTCTTGATCCTCTCTTCCTAGGATTATTCAGTGTGTGCTTATAAGCAGACATCCTGTCAGAAAGTCATAGTATACTTCTTCCTCTAGATGTTCCATTGTGCCATTTTTGAGAGTATTCTGCCATTTCTTGGATGGCCTTTTTAGCATCGGCAACTGTCTTAGTTAGAACGGCACCTCTTGAGTCAAGAATCTATCGTGTTGGAAGAACCACCCATTATAGACAAATGACATCCTTGCATCTCAGTCAAATAGTGTTGAGGACACTTCATCAAGAGTTCTTTAAAGCGCTCCCATGCTTGATAAAGGGTTTCTTCTGGTTCTTGCTGAAAGTTGTTGATTTTCTCCATCTTCTTCCGCATTCACAGGTTGGCATATTTGTTTAAAAACTTAGTTTTAGATCTTCTAATTGTGGATTGAACAAATTATATATAAATATATGGTGTGTGGGGGGGGGGGGGGGGGGGGGGGGGGTGGGGGATATAGGAAGTGGGTCGTTTCTAGCCAACGACTTTACGCTAAATTATAGGATATTAGGAAGAATCGGAGCATTAGTTGATCCTCAGTGATGTTAGGAACATGGAATAAGTCAACAATTTTATAACAACTCGCAATTTTCATCAATGTAAATATCCATCTATTAAATTAGATGCACTGTAATATTCATCTATTATATATATACCACCTTTTTACAGGGAAATTTTTGCTTTATCATATTATGCAACGTAACTTGCATCTCTAAAGTAAACGAGCTGACGCAACCTCTACCAATGCCATCTCTATCTATGTTTTATATCATTTAAACATCCATAATATTCAAGTCTATATCTTTAAATCATTTTTACCAAGTACATTAATCCATTAACATAGCTTTTCAAAACGTTATGAGTAAAATCAAAATAAGCATTAAACCATGTATATGTAATGTATACATATAAAATGAATGTACAAGCCTTTAAATCATATGTACAAGTATCAATACACAACATTTGAATATCTTTTCCCTCTTGAATCAAGTTACAACTTTCTAAAGCTCAATGTACAAGTCAATAATACAAGAAAGTCAAACTAGGTCATTTTACCTCCTAAATCACTTTGGTTTCTTACCACCACTTTAACACAAGGACAAGCCTGAATGCATGACTTCTAAACCCAAACTATTCCCTTAAATCATATCTAAAACCCTAATCTAAAACCCTAAACCCTAAATGAAACCTAAAAATGCTCATTTCCACTGTAAACCTAAAACAAAGCCTATAACTAAAACTAAACCCTAAACCTTAATCCTAAACCCTAAACCTTAACCTTAAAACTAATCCTAAACCCTAAACTATCTTAAACCCTAACCCTAACTCGAATTAAAACCAAAAATCCAAACCCAAAACCCTAAACCAACCCGGCACCCTTTTTACTTCATTTTTACCTATTTTCAACCCAACCAAGCACCCTAGCACCTCTATGACATCACCACCATGTCACCAAGCAGCTTACAAGCACATTTATCATCACCTTTGAGCTCCAAGTTTGGCCTTGTCACCTACTGTCACCCTTTTACCGAACCTCTCAATTCACACCCCACAACCGGCCACCTGTGCAACGACTCATCAATGACCCCAAGTCTCACCTTAGCCAGCCGGAGTCATCGTCTACTACCCGTAACCCTTAGACACCAAGAAAACGGCACCAAGGTTTTACACCCCATAGATTACCTATGCAAGCATCTTTGCTAGCATAACCTCTAATGATACAACAATGTGGTGCGAACGCAACCATAAGGATCAAGTGAAGTTCCTAAGCTCATAATAGAAGCCAAGAATCAAGAAAAAGGAGCCCTTGAAGTCGTTACTAGGCGTACGAGTCATAAAAACCCATTTTAGCCCAAGTAATCCTAAGATCTTGTTCCATAAACTTATAATCTGTATTAGAATGTTATATTACTCTTAAGATCATATTATAAACATCGGGTGTGAAGCTGGATGGGACACAACCATGATTTGCTGGTAGTCCAACCGTAGGATTTGGATGATTCCTGTGCAATAGATGTGTGTATGTGATTTGGTATTTATATGAGGTTATGTTGGGTTAGTGGTAAGTATTGGAATATCATCTATAGAGTGGATCACTCAATGAGAGGGGTAATTGGGGGTGAAATTGGTTGAGTTCATTGTGGTTTCACTTTGTGAGTGACAAGAAGGAGTATTGAATTTTGAGCGTTTGCCGTATTAAATGTGTAAGTATAAGAGACGGATAGCATATTTTTGTGTTAGTAATTCAAAATAGGTTTAAGATTTTAAGTGTACGTTAAATATGTAAAAAATTCTATTTTAGGAAAGTGTATTGAAAAATAAAAGGAAAAAGTTTATTTTTAAAAAGCTAGGGAATTTCGTTAAGCAAAATGGCTCCATCACGTCGAAGCGGCAACAACGATAACAACAACAATGAGAACCCTGACATTGCTGCTATTATCGCGCAGTAATTGCAAACCATTCTTCCTCAGATTGTCACTCAAGTGACTAACAACGTGAACAATGCTAATAACGGTAATTGAGGAAATGGTGGTGGTGGAAATGGAAATGGTGGGAACAACGGATGCACTTTCAAGGCATTCCAATCTTGTAATCCCAAAGAGTATATTGGGAAAGGAGGTGCGATAGTGCTTACTCGTTGGATCGAGAAGATGGAAAATGTGATTGATAATAGTGGTTGTGCGGAGAATCAAAAGTTGAGGTATGCGGCTAGTTCATTGGTGAACAAAGCTTTGACTTAGTGGAACACTAAAGTCCAAGCAAGAGGACGTGAGGCTGCAATGGCCATGACATGGAACGATTTTAAGGCATTGATGGTTGAAGAATTCTGCCTAAGTAATGAAATTGAGAAGTTGGAGAATGAGTTTTGGAATCACAAGATGGTGGGAACTAATCATGCTGCCTACACTGATAGGTTTCATGAGTTGGCCAAGTTGGTCCCACACTTAGTTACACCTGAGTCATCTCATATTCAGAGGTACATAGTCGGACTGGCTCCTGAGATAAGAGGAATGCTTCGAGCAACCCAACCAACTACTATTCAGAATGCAATACTGAGGGCTGGAATACTTACTGACGAAGCAGTCAGCTGTGGTACCTTGACAAAGGGTAATGACAAGAGGAAAGTAGTGGAAGAGTCTGGTAAGTCAGGAGGATCGTGGAAAGACAACAAGAAGGCAAAAGTGGGCATAGGGTTTGTGGCGACACTCCTCCTAGAAATAAAGTCGCAAACTCAAATCCCAAGTGTAGCAAGTGTAATACGCATCACCCAGTAAACGGGCCCTGCAATGTGTGTTATAACTGTCAAAAACCGGGCCATTATGCCAGAAATTGTTGGGCACCAATTAGACAAGTGACTCCGGTGAATGCTGTTAGAATGAGTAACAATCCGAGAGTGTGCTATGAGTGTGGTAGTCCAGATCATTTTCGCAACACTTGTCCCAAGATGAATCGAGCACCGGGGCAAGCTGGAAATCAATTGGCTTTGGAGGGCAGCCGAAATAACCGAAGCAATGGAAACCAAGTTAGAGGAAGAGCTTACAACGTGAATGTGAATGCAATGGAGGCGGTCCAGGATCCTAACGTTGTAACGGGTACGTTCTCTCTGAATGATCACTTTGTTACCGTATTATTTGATTCTGGAGCCGATTTTAGTTTCATATCTACTGAATTTGCGCCCCTACTTAATGTGAGACCTAGTATTGTGAATCCTGGTTATGTGATAGAAGTAGCTGATGGTAAGAAAGTAGAAGTGGATAGAATTATCCGTGACTGCAAACTAGAACTAGGAGGTTCCCTGTTTAGCATAAACTTAATACCTTTAGGTCATGGAAGCTTTGATGTGATTGTGGGAATGGATTGGTTGTCCCAACATAAGGATGTGATAGTATGTCATGAGAAGGTAGTAGAAATACTCGTGGAGGATGGTAAGATCCTTAAGGTACATGGAGAACGGGTTGTAGGAATCACCAAAGCATTGAAGAGTGCAAAGGAAGATGAACCAAAGTTGAGTGATATATCTATAGTACATGAGTTTAAAGATGTGTTTCCAGAAGACTTATCAGGATTTCCTCCGCAACAACAAGTGGAGTTTCGCATAGATCTAGTTCCTAGAGTGACGCTTGTTGCGAAGTCTCCATATCGACTAGCGCTCTCGGAGATGCAAGAATTGTCTGGGAAGCTGCAGGAGTTGCAAGACAAGGGTTTCATACGACCTAGTCATTTTACATGGGGAGCGCCAGTGTTATTTGTCAAAAAGAAGGATGGTTCACGACGTATGTGTATCGATTATAGAGAGCTGAACAAGTTGACGATTAAGAATCGTTATCCTCTTCCAAGGATTGATAATTTATTTGACCAACTACAGGGATCACGTTGTTTCTCCAAGATAGACCTTCGGTCAGGTTATCACCAACTACGCGTGCATGAAGACGACATACCTAAGACAGTGTTTCGAATGAGATACGGACATTTTGAGTTTTCGGTTATACCTTTTGGGCTAACCAATGCACCTGCAGTTTTTATGGATCTGATGAACAGAGTTTATAAACCATACTTAGATAAGTTCGTTATTGTGTTCATCGATGATATCTTGATCTACTCGAAGACGAAGGAGGACCATGAAGTTCATTTGGGTTTGGTGTTGGAATTGTTAAGGAAGGAGAAGCTGTATGCCAAGTTCTCCAAGTGTGAGTTCTGGTTGCAAGAGGTGCACTTTCTTGGTCATGTTGTCAATCAGAATGGTATACATGTGGATCCTAGCAAAATATAAGCGGTAAAGAATTAGAAGACCCCTACGACGCCTTCTGAGATTTGATCATTTTTGGGATTAGCCGGTTATTACCGACGGTTTATTGCAAACTTTTCCAAAATTGCTAAACCTCTTACCTCGTTAACTCAGAAGAATCAAAAGTATGTGTGGGGTGTGGAGCAAGAAGAGGCTTTTCAAACTTTAAAGAATAACTTGTGTGATGCACCAATATTGACGCTACCTGATAGAGTGGAAGATTTCATGGTTTATTATGATGCATCAAACCAAGGATTAGGTTGTGTACTCATGCAAAGGGGTAAAGTGATTGCTTATGCATCGAGGCAGCTGAAAACCCATGAGAAGAACTATACGACGCATGATTTGGAATTGGGAGCTGTTGTGTTTGCTCTTAAGACTTGGAGGCATTATCTGTATGGTACTAAGAGTGTTATCTATACGGATCACAAAAGTCTTCAACACATTTTCGATCAGAAAGAGCTGAATATGCGTCAGAGGAGATGGATTGAGTTGTTTAGTGATTATGAGTGCGAGATTCGTTACAATCCTGGTAAGGTGAACGTTGTGGTTGATGCATTAAGTAGGAAGGAGCGGTTGAAACCTAGACGTGTAAGGGCCATGGCAGTGACTATCCAGGCTGGAATGAGAGAAAAGATACAAGCAGCCCAGAGTGAGGCGCTTAAGCAAGAGAATGTAATTATGGAAAACCTGCATGGCCTAGATCAGCAGATGGAAAAGAAAGAGGGCGAGAGTTTGTATTTCATGGACCGTATATGGGTTCCATTAGTAGGAAGTGTGAGAACGATGATCATGGATGAAGCTCACAGGTCTAAGTACTCTGTGCATCCTGGAGCGGATAAGATGTACCATGATCTTCGTGATATGTACTGGTGGCCGGGAATGAAGAGAGATATTGCTACTTATGTTAGTAAGTGTTTGACATGTTCAAAGGTAAAGGCTGAGCATCAAAGGCCTTCGGGTTTACTGCAACAACCTGAGATACCTGAATGGAAGTGGGATAAGATCACTATGGATTTTATCACTAAGTTTCCTAGGTCAAAAAGTGGGCATGCCACGATTTGGGTCATAGTCGATAGACTGACTAAGTCGGATCATTCCCTGGCTATAAGAAAAGACTATAGTACTGAGAAATTGGCAAAGATCTACATTGATGAAATAGTCGCGAGACATGGAGTTCTTGTGTCGGTTATTTTAGATAGAGATAGACGATTTACGTCGCGTTGCTGGCAGACTGTGCAAAAAGCTTTAGGGACGAGGTTGGATATGAGTACGGCTTATCATCCCCAAACGGATGGGCAAAGTGAGCGTACGATTCAGACCTTAGAGGATATGTTGAGGGCGTGTGTAATTGATTTTGGTGGTAGTTGGGATGTTCATCTACCATTGGCTGAGTTTTCTTACAATAATAGCTATCATTCGAGTATAAAATGTGCTCTGTTTGAAGCCTTGTACGAAAGGAAGTGTAGGTCGCCTGTTTTATGGGCTGAGATTGGAGAAAGTAGTTTGATTGGACCTGAATTGGTTCAAGAAACGACTGATAAAGTTGTGTTGATAAAGGAGAAGCTAAAAGCAGCGAGAGATCGTCAAAAGAGCTATGCTGATAATAGACGCAAACCATTGGAATTTGAAGTAGGAGATCGAGTGATGTTGAAAGTATCACCTTGGAAAGGGTGTAATCATTTGGGAAAAGGGAAGTTAGCACCGAGATACGTAAGACCATTTGAGATTCTTGAAAGGAATTTACTTTTTAAAAATAAATTTTTATTTTTTTTTTTTTTTTTATCCCCCCCCCCCCCCCCCCCCCCCCCCCCCCCCTTTTTTTAGGTCTTGTAGCTTATCGATTAAGGTTGCCTGAGGAATTGAGTGGAGTACCTGATGCGTTTCATGTGTCAAACTTAAAGAAATGTTTGGCTGATGCTAGTATCACCTATAGAGATTATGGACCGTGAAGTTAAGAGGTTAAAACGTAGTAAGATATCGCTTGTGAAAGTTCGTTGGAATTCTAAGCGTGGTCCTGAGTTTACTTGGGAACGCGAGGATTATATGAAGTCTAAATATCCTCAGTTGTTCGTTGAGCAAGCTGGTAAATCGGCTAGTTAAATCTCGGGACGAGATTTCCTAAAGGAGGGGATACTGTGACAACCATGATTTGAGCAGGTTAGTCAAACCGTTAGTATTGACTTATGTGCCTGTTGCAATATATGGTGTATGTGATTCTGTGTGTTTATATGAGTTTATGTGGGTTATGTGAGGTATTGGTAATCAATCTATTGAGTGTGATCATCTCAATGAGATTGGAATAGTGGTGAAATTGGTTGAGTTCATTTCGTTCACTTTTGAGTGACAAGGAAATGATTATTGAGATTTGAGCGTTTCCGTGTTAAATGTGTAAGTATTATTACGTATACGTATTTTTGTGTTAGTAATCTAAGATAGGTTTAGATTTTAAGTGGTAAGTTAAGAAAAATGTAAAAGTTCTATTTTTGGAAAGTTAGGTTGAAAATGAAAAGTTAGTATTTATTTTTAAAAGTCTAGTGAATTGCGTTTATGCAAAAAGGTATACTCAAATAAGTTAAGGTTTTTATTAAAACTTAAGGTATTGTAAATACATAAGTAATTAGTAAATAAAAAAAAGAATTAAAGGGGGTGCCGATCGGTTGGGTTTAAAAGGGGGAAAAGGAAACAAATTTGAGTCCAAATCTAATTCCTAAATTAGAGTTAATCTAGAATATCTTTTAGGAGGCCTATAAATACAAAAATAAAAGATCCCTAAACCCCTATGCTTGTTCGACCGATCCAGAGAAAGAAAAAGAAGAAATTTTTTAGGGTTTAAGGTATTTTCTAATTCTTTGTTTAATTCTAGTTCTTATTTTAATTCTTGTAATCTAAGCATGATGGATTAGGTTTAATCATGAAAATAAATTAAGGTTTATAAATTAGGGTCTTAAATTTTCTGGAGTTTATAGTTTAATGATGATTGTTGGATCATTGGTTCAATTGATTTCGTGATTTGATCATGCGTTAGGGTCTAGATCGCCCGAATTAGTTGTTTAATTCACTGCAGAAAGTTAGGCAGTTTTGTAACGGTCATAACTCAATCATAAAAATTCAAATAAACAATTTACAACATACTGGAGATAACCTCAGAGAGTCTACTTTCCAGCAAAGTTGGTCTCGTGAGTTTTTATGGTCGGGAAGTGGGTCAAAAGGTCTTTACAAAATCAGTGTGTAAAACTGTGACGAATTTCAGTTTTGGTTTTGATTTTTCTAAAAATACTTAGACATCTAGTTAGAGGCTCTAAATCACGTGGAAGTTAGTTTATATATTGTGTGTGACCCCTGAATTTTTTCTAAGCATATAATGAGGTCTAAAGTGGTCATCTAGTGTCATACTTTTAGGGGGTCAGATTCTGGACGAATTCTGGACACTTTGGATTAATGAATTTCTAAAGGGTATTTTAACAGGGTATTGGCTTTGGGAGAGCTATGTGAGGTTCTAGGACTATATGTAGCATGGTGAATTTTGTTTGACTTGTGGAAGTGTTTATGTGGTACGTTTAGAGCCGTAAGTGAGTATAAAATTCTGCTCAAACAGAAATTTAAAGTGTTAGCATTTGAAGTGTAAATTGGCATGTGTAGGAGTTGAGAAACGGGTTAATCAAGTATAGAACTATGGTTGATAAGCTGAGATATCCATTCATAGATGAGGTTCCATCTATTGGGTTGAATTCCTAATTGATGGTAGTTATTCGTGTGCTTAATTGTTTAGTTTATCCATGAAGTATCTGTGAAGCTTTTGTGGATTTCTTTTGAGAAGCTAAGCATCAGGTGAGTTTCTACCCCTTTTTCTTATGTTTTCTTGGGGTGAAAATAATGCAAAGAGGTTTTGAAATGTTTTTGTTACTGTAATAATGTGATTTAAATGATGCATGGGCTATACGTGACTATTGTATGTTATGTGCTACTTGCTTTTATGGTATGAATTGTTGTGCTTGAGTGTGATCGTCTCATAGCATTTATAGATTTGATTGGTAGTAAGCGTGATCGTCTTATTACCGTAAGTTGTTTGAGTGAGCGTGATCGTCTCGTTGGTGTTATGATTTGTGTGAGGATTAAGCGTGAACGTCTCAATGTGGATTGAATGTGATTGCATGTTAGCTTGTATGATAGTACGCTGTATGTCCTGCTATGTTATGTTTTATTTATCACAGTAATTGGATTTAAAGGTTTGTTTTGCGTGTCTTAAACCTATGACTCTCACCAACCGTTGTGTTGACATTTTTAAGCATCATTTTCAGGTGAGCTTCATGAGAATACTGAGGTTAAGAGAGGTGGCTAGAATGACCGCTAGGATTGCATTGGAGTTCGCTCCTGAGTTTGTTTATGTTTGTTGCATGATTTTGTTGAATGTTATTTGATTTTATTAGGATCGTGAGATATTGTTCTTGTATTGGTGAGACCCTTTTTCATTAATACAAGATGTCGTTCTTTTGGTTTTCGGTATTGTCATGACACATTGTGTCTTTATTACTTAGTTATGCATTTAGTGTTTCTCTATTGTTGACACCATTGTGTTGTGATGATATCCATGATGTTACGCCTCGTGTTTCCGCCTTGGCGGGGTGTGACACCTTATACAATTAGGAGTCTAATAAATCTTTTCCCTTTTTTTCTTTATTATTTTCGGCACACCATATATATATATATTTATTTTTTCTTTTAAATTATAATTAAATGTTTAATTACCCTTATTTTCTTATTTTTATAAAAACCCTTTATTAATTTTGTAGACCTTTTAAATAAAAACAAGTTTTAAACTTACTATTTATAAGTTTCATTTCATAAATTACTTTCCTAAATTAGAAAAACCTACGCTTAATTAACTCAAATACTAGACTTAATTCAATTTTAAAAATACACTATATCCTCTTAACGCTCATACAACAATTATTTACCAAATTACACAATAACGCATAAAATCATGCTATCATTTCCATCGTCACAAAATGTGAACAAAATGAAATAGCTACCCAAAACCACAACTCAATCATTAATAGATGAACACGCATCACGGATTGATATCAAATACTCATATAAGATCACATAAGCACACAATCATAACACATATAAATACTTTAGTCAACTCTAACGGTTTGACTAACCTCGATTGTTAATACAAATAATGTCTAAAAACGTTATTTATATTTTTCGACCTCTCAACGTTTTGATAATAAAAAAATGTAAAAACGTTTACAATAAAATTAAACGTTTACAAATTATTAATCGTAAAATTCCATTTCTAAGATTAGTGATCACTTAAGGTATGAACAAACAAATCATTAAGCATTATTAGTGATCAAGAAAATATTTTTCTCATCCATTAATTTTACAACACATTTTCACAAAATTAATAATCAAAAATATTTTCTAATTAAAGAAAGTTTTTATTAAAATTTAAAATTTTGAATTCAAATCCCCCTCCCAAAACGGAAGCTTCTATACCAGATACAACCTTCCCCACAAAAAGACAAAAAAGGGAGCGGAGTCTACTGGCGGCCCCCTTATATATATGGGACCGCCGGGACCGCCGCCAGTTACCGTTGGCTTTTCCTGTCTATAAATACTGGTCCACCCCTTGCTGAAAATCAGACCTCTTTGCACGAATTTTCTCACACTTCTTTCTCTCTCTAAAAACCTTCTTTCTCTCACTAAATATCTTGATCACTAACATCTCTTGATCTTGTTTCAAGTGATCTAATCTCTTCTTCTCATCTCTTCCCTCTCTTTCAAGTGCAAGAGAAGAACACTCGTATTCGCCAAGAAACGAAGTGTTGATTAGTGATCTCTCCTCCTTTCTTCTAAGTACCAAACCTCTATTGTAATTATCTTGTGTATTTGTGTGATTCGGATAGTGTGTAAATCCGATAGTGTAGATCTAGTGATTGTGTATTGATTGTGAAGTGGTAGATTGGTTCTAGCTAAGATTAGGACTCGACATCTAGCTTAGTGTCAGAAAATAACGTAAGCGACGTGTAAACGGTTTTCTCCGCCTAAAGGGAGCTTGTTGACATAGTAAAATCTCGAGTCGGATACTCAAGGAGTGGAGTAGGGCGAAGAGGTGCTTCGTAGCCGAACCACTATAAAATCTTGGTGTCTTGGTTTGGTTGTTCCTTTCCTTATCTCTTTACATTATTATTGTTGTTATCTAGTTTTAGTTTAGATAGTTATTGCTTGTTCATATTGTGGATTGGTTAAACATATAACTCAGATCTAAACATTTTTGAAAGCAAACTTTTAAAACATAAAACAAACCTGTAAACTATTCAACCCCCCTTCTAGTTTCCACATGAATAAATCACGATTGTCACAGAGGGACTGGTCGAGGTTCAAAGGCCAGAAGAATCTTGGATGACTGAATCTATTGTGTGTGAAGTATGATTAATTTATGTTGTAGTTTTTTTATTTTTTTTCATAAACTATGAGTTTTCTTATATTAAGATTTTTTAACTTACATTTTAATGTATATCAATAACATTTTTTCAGTTTTATATGTTATAAATATTGATATGGTGGTTACACAGTTTTCTCATTAAATACAATAAGCAATGAAAGCATTACTTGTAATGACCCATACTTTTAATGACACATAATTTGCTAGGCTTTTAATTATATGTGTATGTATTGATTCCATAACAAAAGTAAAACAAATGTATACTAATTTGTTAATTTCCTTTTAAGTAATATTTTTTGTCTTAAATTTTTAAAACTTCTTTTTATAGAAACTCTAAATACATCATAAAGTAGTTAAGAATAACCGTTACAAGTTTTGAGGTTACACGATGATAAATGAGATGTTACACAAGGGATTATAATAAGCAATGAAAGCATTACTTGTAACTGATCATACTTTTAATGACACATAAATTTCTAAGCTTTTAATTATAAAGAACAAGAAAATCTAAGAGCATTCGCTATGGTGTTTCAAGAATAGGTCTAAAAACTTATGAAGATGTCCAAGAATTTTTACACCATAGCGAAGAACTATTTCATTCATAGGTGGCATGAAAAGGTCTAGGATTTTGAAGAGGTCTAAAAATTTATGTATCATAATAGCATTTAATTTATGTTTGAACAATTTATAAACCTCAAAAGCTTTATCCATAATAGGAATAGGTTTATAGTATAAAACGTTTTACAAAATAATGACATTATAAAATGTGGCAAGTTTATAAACCTTTTAAAAAGTCCACCATAGTGGATGCCCTAATTACAAATATGTATTAACAAAAAACACCTAGTCGATGTAAATGATAAATAATCTTTTTTATGAAGTCACAAATAAAAAGATGATAATAAAAAGTTTAGTAAATAGATATGCCAAACTTTTTAGTATGTTAGATACCTAGTTTGTATTTTGTTGTCCATAAACGTCATCACGTGCAATATGTGGAAACCGTAGAGGGGGTTGAATACGTTTCCTTTTAAAAACTTTAAGATCAAGAATTACATCACTCTCTGCCGGCGGTCCCATAAATATATGGGGGTCGCCTGGTACATCAGGGGGCCGCCCTATTTAAAGGGACCGCCTCCAGAAGAGGTTTTCGGACTAGATCATTTGTATCAAATCACCAATCAAGTTTGACGCAATATGAGAAGTGTCGATAATGGATTTACAATAACTAGTGCATATTCTACCAATATATCCACACTCACAATGTTTACTACAAAGAGCTACACAACCATGACTAACACAACATAGACAACAATTCACACAATCATAAGCACAATGCAAGTGTAATAGTAAAGCGATAAATGTAAAGACATAAGTAAAGAGAAAGGTAAAGAAATGCAATCGACTCGATGATTTATAGTGGTTCGGTCACGAAGCTCCTCTTCGCCCTACTCCACTCCTCGAGTATCCAACTCGAGAGTTACTTCACTAATCAACAAGCTCCCTTTCGGCAGAGAAAACCTTATACCAATGCTTACATTATTTTCCAACACTAAGCTAGATGTCGAGTCCTTCTTCGGGTACAACCAAACCCGTTATGTTTTATGGCCCAACATAACAAACCTTGTGTTTTATGGCCTAAACACATAAACCGCGTACTTACATAATTTTCCGACACTAAGATAGATGTCGAGTCCTAATCTTAGCTAGAACCAATCTACCACTTCACCAATGTATTTTAAGGCCTAAAATACTAACCAACCCATAATCAACCCATCCAAATATATACATCATTTGGATCTACACACTACTAAAGATTGGAAGACATGGACTCGATCTATATGTAACAAATGTTACAAATGGACTAACTAGACTACATAACTTCGGATCTTGAAGATGACTGAAGTTCTTCTCTTGCACATGAGGGAAGAAGGAAATGATAGAAGATTGGATCACATTTAAACAAGATTAAACTATGTTAGTGATCAAGAGATTTAGAGAGAGAAAGGGGATTTTAGAGAGAGAAAGGAATTTGAAAAATCTGTGCAAAGAGGGTTAATTTTCTGCAGGAGAGAGTGTAGTATTTATAGGCAGGGAAATCCAACGGTCAGCTGGTGGCGGTCCCGGCGGCCCCATATATATATGGGGGCCGCCCTAGGCACTAAGGGGGCCGCCCCTAGACTGACGCTCTGATTTTTGTCCTTTTGTGGGGAAGGTTTATCTGGCTGAGCTGTATTCAGTTTTGGGGGGAGGGAAACTGAATTCAAAATTTGAATTTCAAATAAAACATTATTTTTGTTTTTATTTAGCAAAACTATTTTGTGTATTTTGTAAAAATATAGTTTATCGATGTGATGGATTAATAAGAAAAATTATTTTCTTGATCACTAATCATGTTTAATGATTTGTTTGTACATACCTTATGTGATTTACGTCGGGTGTAAACCAATGTTCGTCTTGATGCATACTTGAGATGTCGAGAGATGTTGATGCATGTATGCATTGATGATTTGTGATTACGAGTAACTTGCGCACTTTACGTTATGTATTACAAGTTACATGTTTGTCATCACCAAAACATAAAGAGATCGTATAGATTAAATATCGTAATATTTGCACTAACAATCTCCCCCTTTTTGATGATGACAAAATATGTAAACTATAGCACATAGTAAAGTTTAAAAGTTACTCGTTTACACTCCCTTCTCCCCCTTTTGTCAAAGCAAAAAGGTATAGTGTGGATTATGGTTGGAGCATATAGGTTGGAGGTTTGAGAAGAAGACATGAGAAGAGGGTACGTGCTCCAGGTATATATGTTGGAGGAATGAGAAGAGGATAGGTGCTCCGAGTATATAGGTTTGAGGTATGAGGAGAAGATGTGAGAAATAAAGGTGAAGGTGATTGTGTGTTCCTTGGATAGTTTAGAAAAGGTCATGAGAGATGAGAAGTAGGCAAGAGAAGCAGGTAGGTACTTTGAGTGTATAGGATAAAGGAATTAGGAAAATGTAGATGTTCTAAGTATATTGGTTGGCAGAATGAGAAGACAACATGAAAAATAAGGTTGAGGTGGTTTTGTGTTTCTTGGATAATTTAGATGAGGTTATGAGAAATGAGAAGAAGGCTTAAAAAGAAGGTAGGTACTTCAAGTATATAAGTTGAAGGTATGAGAAGAGGACCTTAAGGTTAAGGGTGAATTTGAAGTGGAGGAGGTAAAGTATTTAGAGTACGAATGAACCCATCATGATATTTGACAATCCCAATCCTATCTTTCTATAAAGGTGAGCTTGCATCATCCTAGTGAAGTCTTCTATCATCACGGTTTAACCAACTCTATACTATTTACCGACATATCTCCTAGCTCCCCCTTGCTCATTGCATCCCCATGATAATTACATTTCTTGTATATTCACTTAACGGATCCATGGATCAAATAAATTACCATCGATGGTCAAGAAGTTTAATGCAATTTAAATGAGTAGAGCGCTTGCCAAGTGCTCCCCCTTAGTGTATGCTCCCCCTTGTTTGGGGAACCAAGAAATCAAGATATTGTTGTGCTACAAAACAAAGTTAGTAGACAAGTGCACATATACATATAGCAAAACATTAGCAGAGTGAGATAATAGCAAGGAATGAAATTCTAGTGACGATTAACTCAAATTAAGATGGATGATTTACCTCGTGGTTTTGGCAGATGCTGTAGAAAGTGTTAGAGACACGATTGGATTTGAGTACTGCTTAGCATCCTCAAGCGGATGGACAAAGTGAACATATGATTCAGACTTTGGGAAGATATAATGAGGGCATGTGTTATTGATTTTGGTTGTAGTTATCATTCGAGCATTTGGTGTGCTCCGTTTGAAGCATTGTATGGAAGGAAGTGTAGGTCGCCTGTTTTATGGGCTGAGATTGAGGAAAGTAGTTTGACTGTGCCTGAGTTAGTACTAGATATGACAGATAAGGTAGTATTGATAAAAGAAAAGCTCAAAGCGGCAAGAGACCGTCAAAAGAGCTATGCTGATAATAGACGCAAACCGTTAGAGTTTGAGGTAGGAGATCGGGTTATGCTAAAAGTGTCGCCTTGGAAAGGTGTAATTCGCTTTGGGAAAAAGGGTAAGTTAGCACCGAGGTATGTAGGGCCATTTGAGATTCTTGAAAGAGTCGGTCCTGTAGCTTATCGGTTGAGATTGCCTGAGGAATTGAGTGGAGTACATGACACGTTTCATGTGTCAAACCTAAAAACAATGTCTGGCGGATGCTAGTCTGCATGTGCCATTGGATGAGATCAAGGTTGACAAAACTCTTCGTTTTGTTGAGGAACCTGTTGAGAATAGTGACCGTGAAGTTAAGAGGTTAAAATGTAGCAGAATGGTGGTAGTTAAGGTCCATTTGGGCTCGAAGCGAGGTCTTTAGGACTTCAGGTAAACTGAGTATCCACACTTGTTCGTTGAGCAAGGGATCATTGGGAGTTTTTAGTTAAAGTTGGGTACGTAAGGTTTCTTGTAGACCTTAGTATGCCCTTAGATGTGTTTGTGTGATTTTGGTTAAAGTTATTTTATGAATAAACTCGAAGTCGAGCCGATTTTTCAAAAACGTTGGGCTTTGTAACAACTTATAACTTGGGTTCAAGACAGTTCTTGTTTGATGAGTTGCGAGACCGGGTTGTAAATGACGTTGTTACGCAACTTAAGGTTTTTGACGAGTCTCCTCGATGACGGGCGAGGTTCAGGTAGTTGGATGTTTCTTTTCGTTTGGAGCGGTTATGCTGCTATGCGTACCCTTTTGTGGGCAGGCAAAGTGGTTAGCAGTAAGATATCTTGTGAAAGTTAGTTGGAATTCAAAGTGTAACTTTGAGTTAACATGGGTATGGGAGGACTACTTGAAAGATAAGTATCCTCGATTTATTGTTTGGTAATGATAGAGTTGAACCTTTTGGTTAAATCTCGGGACGAGATTTCCTAAAGGAGGGGATACTGTGACAACCATGACTTGAGCAGGTTAGTCAAACTATTAGTGTTGACTTATGTATCTGTTGCAATGAATGGGTTATGTGATTATATGTGTTTATATGCGTTTATGTGGATTATGTGAGAAATTGGTAGTCAATCTATTGAGTGTGATCATCTCAATGAGATTGGAATGGTGGTGAGATTGGTTGAATTCATTTCGTTCACTTTTGGTGACAAGGAAATGATTTTGTGATTTAAGCGTTTTAGTGATTTATCGTGTAAGTATTATTACGTATACGTATTTATGTGTTAGTAATGTTAGGTATGAATAGGTGTTAGTAGTTAGAATAAGAATGAAATGTGAATTTCTATTTTTGGAAAGTTAGGTTAAAATAAAAATGAAAAGTTATTTATTTTAAAAGTCTAGTAAATTGCGTTTACGCAAAAAGGTATACTCAAATAAGCTTAGGTTTTTATAAAAACTTAAGGTAATGCAAATAATTAAGTAATTAATAAATAAATAAAAAAAATATAAAATATATATATATATAAAGAGGAAATCGGCCAAAAAGAAAGGAAGAAAAAAAGGAAAACAAATCTTACTCTAATTAAAATTGGTAAAAGATATATATCCTAAACCTTTTTGTAAACCTTATAAATACCAAAAACCCTTCTCTCCTTTGTTTTTAATTGTCCTAGCCTAATTTTATCAAAGGAGGAAGAAGAAAAATATTTTTTTCCAAGTTTGGTGATTTTTGTGTTCAAGATTCAAAGATTTAAGGTATAAATTATAATCCTTTGAGTTAATTATCATTAAAAACATGTAATAATTATTATGATGGATAATTAGGGTTTCATAACATCTGTAATTAATTATATAATAAACATGTTATAATGATTAGGGTTTAATTAGGATCATATGGGTGTATTCGTTAGGGTTTAGATCGCGTGATATTGAACAGATGATTTTTGGTAAAATTTATAAAGGTCAGTAGGTGTGGTTTAGAAAATAGTAAAGCGACACTAAAATTCTGCGTTTTCAGGTAAATTGTTGAGCATTGAGAAAGTGTGTAAACGAATTGGTAAATGTTGGGCATGGTGTCGGGGTGACCCATGAGGGTAAATAAACACCTTATACATCCATCATATGATTGTTACACATCTTAACTTTTTGGCTTAGTAGCGTGTAACACGTGTTATTTTGTTGTTTAGCTTTGTGCGAGGATTTTGGGAATTGCTTTAGCATCAAATGAGTTTCATAGCCCCTTTTTCTTATGTTTTCTTGGGGTGAAAATGATGTTATGAGTTTATATGTTTAGTTAGCTGGGTAATGCTTTTAAATGAGCATGGGCTATACGAGACATTTATGTTATGCGCTTCTTTGCTAATATGATAATGGATTGTTGTTTTGAAGCGTATGACCTTCTCAAGGCATTGTAAGGATTGTAATATGAGCGTGATCGTCGTCAATGTTGTAGAATTGTTAATATGGCGTAATCGTCGCATTGTTGTGAGATTGTTAATAGTGAAGCGTGTCACCTCAGTGTGGATAGTGATATGTTTGTGATGTTAAGAGGTCGAGCAACGTATTCAATTCCATAGAAGACAACGTGTAATTCCATATACTTTAGTAATCGTTCAGTTTTTGGTATCATTCGTTAACTCGGTTAGTTTACCTTGGCTAAATAATTGCTCTTGTATTTATTATGACGTTTGAAGGCTAATACCTTCGGGTATTAGCCATTATTATGAAGATTTGAATGTTTGGTATTTGTTTATCTCGATTTCTTGATTTATCGTTGAGTGCTTGTTTATGTTTATCAATTTATACTTGTTTACGCGCTTTTGTATGCGACCTATCATTCAACTGGATCTAGTGAAGTGGACCAAGTGGATCTAGAGTTCGGGATAGCTCTCCATATAGTAATTTATACATCTAGAATAATAGTTACATAAATATTGTCCTTCTAAGTCTGTGTCTAGGATACGCTTCGGGCTTAACTAGTTAATTAGATATTGCCAATGGTTTATTGATCGTGTTGACTAGCAGGTGACCTAGATAATTCAACAAGTAACGTCATGATTCCATTGGATAGTTGGACAAGTAGACTACTAGTGTATAAATTACCATTAAGCGGTAAATAGGTAAAGTCTCTATGAGCTAGGGTTTAACAAGATCACTATTGCTTTAATCCCTAAGATAGATTATAATTACCAAATAAGGATGCTTTATTCGGATGCTTTAATTGTGACATAATTAATGTGTCTAGGTCTTAGGAAGGTGTAACGCCTAAGTCTAAGAATGATAGGCCACCTCGAGAGAAGAAATCATTGCACTAAATAAACAAACCAACGTTCTAATCAGATTAATATTGGTTAATACAGTTTTCTTATATAAGGTTTGACCGCTCTTTTATCTTTTGTTAATTAGCTTGCGTGGGTTAAAGTGCCTTGAATTGATTGTAGTTACCAACCAAACCGTGCCAGTCTCCTAGGATGAAAACCCCCTTTTCTCGTTAGAATTAGGATTTAGACTGACATAGGTTTAATATAGGTTTAGAATAGAGTAGAATTAACATAGATTAGATAACCAAGATATTAATTAAATTGATAGATTTTACCTCGCTTCAAGTGTTCGACACCCTACTTACCACGAAACTACTACCGATCGGGTACACTGCCAGTTAAAGTGTTGATTTTGGTTTAGGCAGCAAAATATAAATTTAAAGCTTGAATCAATAAAATATACACCACACAATGACACATCAAGTTTTTTTGCGCCGTTGCCGGGGAGTGAAAATTAATCTTGATTTTTATTTGATATTTTGGTTTTTAACATTAGATAAGATCTAACCCTTAGGATTAGTGTAATTTAGATTAGTGTATTATTCTTCTTGTTTATTGTGTTTGTGTAATACGACGTATTCAGTCCTCTGAATATGACGTATTGGTTATTTAACTGCCTTTCTAGTAAGTTTATTTCAGGATGGATGATCTTAACATGATTATGGAAGAATATATCAAGCTTGAAGAAGAAAAAGCTCGTAGGCGTGGTCGGGTGTTTAACTGGCAAACTACTACATATGGGAAGATCAGGATTGATGACGATCTTCATGACCTTAGCTCTGTGGAAGCTGAATTCCCAGCTATAGTCATTAACGATGCCTTTGCAACTCATGATGCACTTCAATGCAAATCTCAAGTAAGTATTCTTGTCAACGATGAAATCGAGTTTAGAATATCATTTGACGAATCCGATGATAAGGATTACACAATAACTTGTGACAAAAACTCATTTTCCTATAAAATGATTTCTGTCAACGATTTGAAAACGGATTCAGAAAATGATTATGAAAAAGTCATGCCTTTAATTTCATCACTTAAGCCCACGACCAGTTATATTGATGATTTAGACTTCTTTAAAGATTTTGAGAACGAATTTCCAGCCATTGTTTACAATGATGCTCAAACGTCTAAATCAGATTTATTAACTAAACCAATTTTAAACCCCCAACATATCGATGAATTTGATCTTAATGATGAAACATCATTGTCTGAGTATGATGAGGAGGAACAAAATATTTTGTACTTTAATGATCTATTCCCCTTCAACACTATTTGTCCTGATGATTTAAAATTAGAAAAAGATAATGATATCGATATAACACAGTCTTTATTGGATAATGAAATTATACATGGGTCAACTATGCTTTTTGAAACTAGTCACGATAAAAACACTAAATGTCTCAAAACATGAAGTTTTGTCATAAACTTAAATGTAAAAACCGTGATTTGGATATATTACGCAAACGGAATGCTATTCTATCTCATTATGAATTTATGTGCGTCGTTTGGCATTCCGTTCGACCCTAAGCGGTATTATAAGGATGGTGATTGTGCAATAATGTTGTGGAGGCCAAGGTACATTTTCTTTGCTTTATTTTAGGAAAATTGGTCTCCATGAATGGATACGGCGTATTTGGGTGAAACCAATATGGCGTATCCACTGTTTTCAACAAAAGTTGACTAAGTCAACAAAATTCGCTAATACGGCGTATTAACCATCTCAATACGCCGTATCAAATTTGGGCATAAAAACTCAATCAATACGTCAAATCAGTTTTTACGACTCACGTTTCACCATAACAAACACACACAAATTTTTTCTAAAAATCATTGGAGCTAGTTTGCGATTCTATCTTGTACTCATTTCCTCTTTCAGCCCGGTTTATCAGTAATGTACTTCAAATCTTTTATCTTTTTTCGATTTGATTTGGTTGATTTAGGGTTAGGTTTTGATTAGAATTTTAGTTTTTATAAAGGGTTATGGCCAACAGGAATGTTTGAAATGCCTTTTACACCGCCCCTGCCTGGCAGTCGCTGCCCCGTCCTAGTTTTGTTATTTAATTTTTGAATGGGTTAAAATGGGTAAATAGGGGAAACCCCCTTTTGTTTTCATTCTGCAGACTCAATACGACGTATCCACCAACATGGATACGGCGTATTGATCAATTTTTACCCAAATTTAATACATCAATACGACGTATTCAGTAAAATGAATACGGAGTATTGACAAAAAAAGGATCCTAATTTTTTAACTCACAATTATATTATATATATTATTATTATTTCTTTACCTACCTATTATTTTACCCCTTTTATTTATACCCCTTTTTTTATTATTTATTTAATTTTATTTTGTATTATTTATTATATTATAATTTTATATATTTTTACTTCTTTTACTTTTTAATTATATTTTATTATTTTTTTTTATTTATCCCCACCTTATTTACTATACAATATTTTTTTTTATTATTTTTATTTATTTCTTACCATACTTATTTTATTACATATTATATTTTATTATTTTTTTATTTTTTTTTTTTTTACTATATTTTTTTTTTCTTCATTTTTATTATGTTTTTTATATATTTTTTTTTATTTTTTAGACTCACGTTTCACCATAACAAACACACACAAATTTTTTCTAAAAATCATTGGAGCTAGTTTGCGATTCTATCTTGTACTCATTTCCTCTTTCAGCCCGGTTTATCAGTAATGTACTTCAAATCTTTTATCTTTTTTCGATTTGATTTGGTTGATTTAGGGTTAGAGTTTTGATAGAATTTAGTTTTAAAGGGTTATGCCAACAGAGTTTGAATGCCTTTTACCCCCTCCCCCGTCCTAGTTTTGTTATTTAATTTTTGAATGAGTTTAAAATGGGTAAAATAGGGGAAACCCCCTTTGGTTTTCACTCTGTAGATGCAATACGGCGTATCCACCAACATGGATACGTTGTATTGATCAATTTTTACCCAAATTTAAAACATCAATACGGCGTATTTAGTAAAATGAATACGTCGTATTGACAAAATGAGGATCCTAATTTTTTAGACCTATACGCCCTATTGACTTAAACCTATACGGCGTATTGACATACTGATCCCTATATGGCATATTAATTTATGAATACGCCGTATCCACTCTCAGTATAGAAAGTTAATAATTTCTATACTCTTGTGCTTTCCTCGATTGATTTTGTAGATATGGCTCTTCCACCATGTGAGCAGAGACACCAATTTCTCAGGTATTAGGGGTTGGAGTATTCTGATGCAGATATTGCTGATTTCGAGTCGTAATTAGCTAGGATTCATAGGAGAGAGGTGCACAGGGTGCCAGTATTTGATTTTGGAGGATTGCCGGATTTGATGGCTGAGGGATTGAGTGCTAGGATGTTGATGGAGCACTGGGATGACAGGGAGTTAGTTTGTTCACTAGCCGAGCCTGGAGGAGGATGTTTGACATTAGGGAACCGTTGGTTCACGAGCTTATCTTAGAGTTTTGTAGTACACTTAGGTTTGGTCAGACCATACTTAATTTGGATACGCCTGGGACTTTACAATTTTAGTTGGGTAGAGCTAGGAGGCGTATGAGCTGGAGAGAGTTTATTCTGGCCTTGGGATTACACACTGACGAGGAGATGCAGACGGCTGGGTTCGGTGCTTACTGGGCCGGGAGTGCCAGACAAATCCCCGACAAGGGGGGTCTAAGGGATTATTAGATTAGGATCTCTTCTGGTAGAGATTTTCTTAGCACAGTCCCCGTCGTACACTATGATTCGGGATCCTATTCTTAGGCTGTGCCATATATTGATAGCTTGTAGTATTGCTGGGAGGAGGGGAAGTAGACACCTGGCGAGGTTGACCGTGACAGATTATATTCTACTTGAGAATGAGGGAGATGTTGACTAGGTCACGTACACTTATTTGGTTGGCCAGGTAATTAAGGGTGTTTTGTTGCTGCTTGGAGGATGGCGGGGGCATATTTTTGAGCGCTCGCGCACTCGCGCCGCGCGCGTATGCTCGATTGACTGGGCATTTTGGACTTCTGACTGCTGAGATACTAGGAGGATTGACGGTTATTGCCCCCGAGCTTCCTATTATTGATATGGCAGAGCTGGTGAGACTGCAGATTTGTGCGCAGTTTGATGATACTTGGGCCTAGGTGGCCATAGGACCAGAGAGGCAGCCCGATGCTGCGGCTGGTGCCCCTGCTGTAGCTGAGGATGCTTCTGCTATTGACGAGGGTAACCAGGTCTATTCGATACCCGTACAGGCACCTCAGGCAGGCGCGGCCACCACCACACCTTTAGCAGGCGCCACCACCACCACCTTCAGCTGCTGCTAGGACTATTCCTCAGAGATTAGGGAGATTAGAGGAGGATGTGCAGGGACTACGTAGAGATGTTGGGAGCTTACGTGGACTTGTGGAAAGATCTATGACTGATCAGGGGAGATTTTCCATGTGGATGATGACATATATGACGCAGTTGATGGATGCTAGTGGGCTGATATATCAGACATTCGGTAGGACTTTCTTAGGGAAATCACCTGCAGCATTCCAAAGACGGACCAGATAGAGGACAGGTGAGGCCAGGACCTCCATAGCTCAGCATGACTAGCAACAGCCAGACCCATGATCCCTCCTACCTTTATCTTTTGTCTATATTTGTACATTTATTATTATTCATGTCGTGACGTATCTAACTATAAAACAGGTTCCTATATTTTTGCATATATAACATGATATGACATTTTGGTTTGTTTATGAAATGATTGAATCAAAGCCTGGCAGTAAGTTCAGCACCATAGTTCATGGATATGATACGGAACCAAGTAGGATATTCCCACAACATATACAAGAATGGGAACGAGATGATTTCAAGATAAAAGGAAGTTGAAGAAAAGTCTAACTTAAAGATTCTCTGTAAACAAAAGTGCTTCCCGGGAGACCTCCCGGATTGTTATTTAATTTTGTTATCGAGTATGTCTTCCCAGACATCAATACGGCATATTCGCCCCATACCATACGGCGTATTGATTGTCTGGATGTTATCAGTCTTTATTTTTATTGCACTTTAAAAACATTATTGTCAGATTTTGAATATGGCGTATTCACTTAACTGATACGCAACATCCACCAGACTGACCCATAATTAGTTTTTCTAGTTTAGTTTAAATTAACCGTAGGTACCAAGATGGAATGCACATGTTTTTCCTATATTTTATACAGGGCCTCGAGAAAGAGATATCGACAAATATTGGTGGAAAATTTACAAATCTGGAGATCTTGAAGTGTTGGAGTCTTGAAACTTCAAGGCGGCTGTTCAACACGAATTATTGCTCATAAACGCAACTTGGAGAATCTACCGAGCAAATATCAAGGGAGTTTCTCATTCTAATTCTTTTTAAATTCCCATATTTAATGTTTTATATATACAACGAGGACGTTGTATAATTCAAGTGGGGGGATGGAATTAGAATGTTTACTTGTCCTAATTTTCACACAAAAATGCTTAAATTATGCTCAAATATAAAAAAAATCAAGCATACTTTTGTGAAATTACATGATACATAACCCGCACACAACAACCCTTGTTAGATATTGTGAGGATTTAGCCTTTCTGTTTCTAAATGTTTACCCAAATTCCACAAAAATATGAGTGTGCCAGTGATATTGTAGACTTTAGAACTTGGCTTGGTATATCTATTAGAGACCGCAATAATAAGTACTATGGATTTAGATGGAGTAACTTGTTTAGATTGGTAAATTTTAGGATTACACCCAAATCATCTTTACATATTTCTTATTAACTAACTACACCGGTTAGTTAACCCCCCGTTTAAACCCTTTTCCACTCTCATCTTTAGAGTGAAGATCCACTAGAACAACCCGTAGAGCCAATCCTTTAGGAATTACACCAACTATTTGTTTTGTTACACCATTACACCTTAACCTACCCTGTTAGATTAAGTTTAATTTACAGTTGCTAGTTGCTTAAAATGTAAAGTTTATATTTCCTGAGTCTTGTGTCATTTTCTATCTTTGGTGCGGTTGGAAATTTGCACATTGTAAATGGGAGTGTATATTAGTAGTCAAAACTCATGTGATTTTACTACCGTCACAATTATGATCGTGAAGATGGTGAAACTACACCGAGATTTGAAGTATAGTTAGCAAAAAAAATCGAAAAAATGAGAAAAATACAAAAAGAGAAGGAAAGTTTGAAGATAATCGTTTTGCAACTACCGAAGGAATTACACGAAGGATCGATTATTCGTTGATACGTCTAAAAAATCAACGATGTAGAGTATTGTACAAAGTGGAATATATCGCTACTTGCCTTGTAGAGTATGTAAAGTTATGGGATGATTGGGAAGTTGACCGTTACGGGAACGCCAACTTAGGTTGTTGTTTTTATCAATGATTGAGACGTTGTAAATAGTTGTGTCTTTGTCATGTTAACGGTTAGGAAAAAGTGTCTAGCAACTTGTATATTAAGTCTTAATCTATTTTTTTCTTGATTTTTATTTAACAACAATTTACTTCCCTCTTACCTAATGATTAACCATGGGTTTTAGGCGAATGAGGATGTGATCGAGCGTGCATGTCTATTCAGTCGTTACGGCCATGTATGCATGTCTCCGCTGCCTTGTTGGTTTATTACTATTGGTGAAAGTTAGAAGGTTCCTACCCTATATCATTCTTCATCCTAACCGTTGGTTAAATTCGAATGGGGATGTGATCGAACACACATGTCTATCCTGGCGTTCCGGGTGTGTATGTTTGCTTCAGCTGCCTTGTTAGAGTGGTACTTCTGGTGAAAGATTATAGAATGATCAACCGTACGCCTTTCCATACAAAAACCCATATTTACCTTTATAAACTTGTTACTCCTTAGCTTTAGCGGTGGAGATGTGTATCCTTGCCAAGCTTATGATAGAATACTCGTCAAGACCGAGCAATTGAGTGAATCAGTTACATGTTACCACATAGATTAGTTGAGTGATTTGAGTGTTTTCATCTTCCTATTTCGTGAGGTGTTTGGTTGTGCACTTGTAATAGATTAAATAAGTGTTTTAACAGTAAAATATCCTTAGGGATACATTTTTATAAACTTCTAAAGGCTACTTAAGGACAAGTAGGATTCAAGTGGGGGGATATTTGATGACATCAAATATCGTCTATTTTATAGCATCATTTATCCCATGTTATTAACCCATTTTTTATAGTTATTGCAAAGAATTGTTACTTAAACGTTTATATTTGAGAATTGCAGTAATTAAGGAGTAATTGGTGAAAGTTAGCAAAAGGCGCGCATTTTGGAGCTTAAATGAAGATATTTTGAAGATTACTATTCTGAATACCAATACGCCGTATCCATCAAGGAAGATACGTCGTATCCGTGCCTGCACTCACCAAAGACCAAAAGCTCAATACGCCGTATCCAGAAGACCAATACGCCGTATTGGAAATAAGGAATGAATATAATATTCTGGAAGATATCAAGCATGGTCCCTACTCCAAGAAACCCCCAATACACCGTATCCAATACTTGGATACGCCGCATCAAACCGACTTCCAGACCTTATAAATAGAAAACTCAAAAATGAGTTTTAAGTGTGCTAAATCATATTCTTGATACCTAAACCACAAAAGTTGATTTTCAAAAGAGAAAAAGAGCAGAAGAGGTCGAGCAACGCTATCAATTCCATAGGAGACAACGTGTAATTCCATATACTTTAGTAATCATTCAGTTTTTGGTATCATTCGTTAACTAGGTTAGTTTACCTTGGCTAAATAATTGCTCTTGTATTTATTATGACATTTGAAGGCTAATACCTTCTGGTATTAGCCATTATTATGAAGATCTGAATGTTTGGTATTTGTTTATCTTGATTTCTTGATTTATCCTTGAGTGCTTGTTTATGTTTAGCAATTTATACTTGTTTACGCGCTTTTGTATGTGACCTATCATTCAACTGGCTCTAGTGAAGTGTACAAAGTGGATCTAGAGTCCAGGATAGCTCTCCATATAGTAAGTTATACATCTAGAATAATATTTACACAAATATTGTCATTCTAAGTCTGTGTCTAGGATACGCTTTGGGCTTAACTAGTTAATTGGATATTGCTAATGGTTTATTGATCGTGTTGACTAGCAGGTGACCTAGATAATTCAACAAGTAACGTTCTAATTCCATTGGATAGTTGGACAAGTGGACTACTAGTGTATAAATTGCCATTAAGCGGTAAGTGGGTAAAGTCTCTATGAGCTAAGGTTTAACAAGATCACCATTGCTTTAATCCCTAAGATAGACCATAATCAGCAAATAAGGATGCTTTATGCGGATGCTTTAATTGTGACAGAATTAATGTGTCTAGGTCCTACGATGATGTAACGCCTAAGTCTAAAGAATGATATGCCACCTCGAGAGAAGAAATCATTGCACTTAATAAACAAACCAACTTTCTAATCGGATTAATAATGGTTAATACAGTTTTCTTATATTTGGATCGACCGCTCTTTTATCTTTCGTTAATTAACTCGTGTGGGTTAAAGTGCCTTGGATTGATTATAGTCACCAACTAAACCGTGCCAGTCTCTCAGGCTGAAAACCCCCTTTTCCCGTTAGAATTAGGATTTAGAGTAGGATAGAATTAACATAGATTAGATTAACATTGATTAGATAACCAAGATATTAATTAAATTTATAGATTTAACCTTGCTTCAAGTGTTCGACACCCTACTTACTACGAAACTACTACCGATCGGGTACATTGCCCGTTAAAGTGTTGTTTTTGGTTTAGTCGGCAAAATATAAATTTAAAACTTGAATCATAACAATATACACCTCTCAATGACCTTAGAGTTTTAGGTTTCCGAAGGACATGCTTATCATACGTCTTTTTGATCAAAAAATTGAATCTTTCTCTTGGCAATGGTTTGGTAAAGATGTCAGCCAGTTGATATTCCGTCTGAACAAAGTAAAGTTCCACAATTCTATTCTCCATATACTCCTTTATAAAATGGGGTCGGCGTACATCGATGGCTTTGATCTGAGTTTTCGAACGTTGTTGCTGCATAAAGCAATCACAATTTGGTTTTTTTGTCGTAGTACAAGTGAGTGTGAATCTTATTGATTGAATATAATCTGATAGCGGTGAAATGCATCTCATAGGATTTGAGCACAACACCTAGATAAGGCAATATATTCAGCCTCTGTACTCGAGATCGCAGTGCTCTTTTGCTTCTTGGAAGACCAGCTAACAATTTTATCACCTAAGAATTGAGCGCTTCCTGATGTACTACATCTAGTGTCCTGACACCCCGCGTGATCTGCATCTGCATATGTTGTTAGAGACATACCGGTATCCTTCGAGTACCAGAGACCCATGTTAATGGTTCCCTTTATGTATCGATAGGCTTTGCCTGATACTGGGCACATAAAAGCAGACTGCATAAATAAGGTCGGGTCTACTGGATGTCAGATACATGAGGGATCCAATCATGCCACAGTAAAGTGTAGCATCAACTGGTGTCCCATGTAGATCTTCATCCAGTTAATTCTTTTCCACCATAGGTGTGTCTACAGAATCACTAGATATCAAACCATATTTTTTAATGGTTTCAGAAGCATATTTTGATTGGTTTAGGAAGATGTCCCTGGGACTTTGAGAGATTTATAATCCTAAAAAGAATGACATCTGCCCCATCATCGACATCTTGAACTTAGTGGTCATCAGATTAGCAAACTCATTACACATAGCAGTATTAGTGGATACAATTAAAAAAAAATTTTTTTATTATTTCATCAACATAAATTTGTACTAAGTTAATAAGTCATTTCTGCTTTTTTTCATGTGAAGAGTGTTGGATATACACCTTTAGAGGCAAATGTTATGGAAGTTGGGAAAACCTTGACTGAATGTCGTACCATGCACGTGGTGCTTGTTTGAGACCGTAAAAGGCCTTTTTAAGCTTGTACACATGCGATGGGTTGTCTTGATCAACAAATCCTTCTGGTTGAGAAACGTAGACCTCTTTTTTAAGCTCGCCATTTAAGAATGTCGTTTTGATTGTCCATTTGGAAAATCATCATATTCTTGTTGGCTGCATTTGCTACAAAGATACGGATGGCCTCTATTCTTGCAACCGGTGCAAATGATTCCTCAATGGTTGGGTTAAACACTTGCCACTAGTTGAGTTTACTTATAACAATAGTTATCACGCTAGCATCAAGGTTGCACTGTTTGAAGCACTTTACGGTCGAAAGTGTCGTTCACCTGTTTGTTGGGCCGAGGTTGGACAAGTTCAACTTACCGGTCCAGAAATAGTCCAAGAGACAACTGAGAAGGTCATTCAGATCAAGCAAAGAATGCAAGACGCTCGTGACCGATAAAAGAGTTATGCCGATTTAAAGCGTAAGCCGATGGAGTTTCAAGTTGGGGATAGGGTTATGCTCAAGGTTTCATCGTGGAAAAGGGTCGTACATTTTGGTAAACGGGGAAAGTTATACCCTAGGTATGTTAGACCCTTTTAGGTGCTGGAAAAGGTAGGATCCGTTGCTTACAAGATTGAGCTTCCCCAAGAGTTGAGCACGGTTCACAATACATTTCATGTATCAAACTTGAAGAAATGTTATTCCGATGAACCATTAGCCTTTCCATTGAAAGGACTTCATGTTGATGACAAGCTCCGTTTTATGGAGGAACCCGTAGAGATCATGGATCGAGAAGTCAAACGGTTAAAGCAAAGCCGTATCTCAATTGTCAAGGTTCGATGGAACTCGAGGAGAGGTCATGAGTTCACATGGGAACGTGAAGACCAATTTCAAAAGAAGTATCCGCATCTCTTCACTAAACCCATACCTTCGTCAAGTGTCGCGACTTGAGCCTTGGGGACAAGGATCTTCTAACGGGAGGAGACTGTAACATTTCACATTTTCAGGTCATATACGACTTCAATTATTCAATTATTTATTTTTAGGCTTTTGCGCGTTTACTTTTAATTTTTATCGTTAAGCTAAATCGCGTAAACTAAAAAAAATCATCATTCAACGTAAACGGACACCAAACAAATAAAAGTTTACGTCAAGCAAGTGTTATATAATTATTAAGAGCATAATTTATAACTTTTCATATTTTATTTTTATTGGTTACGTAAAACGCTTACGTTTCGCAATAAAATACATTTAGACATACCCCGGAAATACCTAGACTTATCTAGACTCAAACCAATACCCACTTTTATTCCCTAAACACAAAAAATTATACAATTTTTGTATCATTAAGCCTAAATAAGCATACGAGGTTATGTTAACATAACATAACATACGAAAATCATTATATACTTTGGTTTTTATAACCACTTAAGTACACTTAATCCCATATAACAGAATTGCTAATCAATTTGTACCCTAGCGCTAATCATTGGCGTCCAATGGTGTGGGAAGAACAAGATCACTTACATTAACTCTTACAATCTCTTGCTAATCTTAAAAAGTGCCATTGATAAAACCTTAAACACAATTAAGGGTATGTGTACGCTAAAACCTACTAACATAAAGCTTGCCATAGAAAGATTTTGTATCTTACCTTCCCTCTTTATGTTCAACGTTACACGAACGGACTTGAACACTGATATTATAAGATCTTCTAAAAATCTTGTACAACTCTAGCTAATTAAGGTTAAGTACAAATAAATATTGTACAACAATTCGCTCATTAATGGGAGGTACTTAGAAGCTTAATACCCTTTGTACAAAGATTTCAACATGATCTCCTTTTTGACCCTTCGCCTTTCAATCGCACATACACAATCTAACAACATAAGATTTTCCTAAATCTTGTACAACATAGAGTAATTAAAGAATGTACTAGGTGGTTTAAGACAAAACCATGTCTTGTTAACCATAAACCCAAAACCACCACTTATGGCTTTGGATTAGGACTTGGTTTAGAAACTAGTTGGTTACTAGACAATGTGCCTATATAAACAAGCCTCTACTAAGCCATTCATTCTTTACACACACTTAACAACTCTCTCAGCAAAAAAAAATAATAAAACCATCTTTGTCTTCCTTGTTTTTGGGTCACACATCCGAGACACAACACCACCAATTGCAAACAAGTATTCTAAGGTATAATCTAGTGATCATTAAGCTAGGGTTTTACGTGTGAGAGTTTGGAAGCAAAAAGAATTTGGGTTTAAGCTAGGATTTGGGGTTACTATTTGGTTTTCCACACGACTACACGACACACACATTCAAGAAGCTAGGACTCTTTGTAAGTATCTTAGCTTGTATACATGTCTAAGCTTCATGTTGTCATGTGCCATAAGGCACGATTAGCTTATGATATTAAGCTAAACATGGGTCGTGCCTAGTATGGCATAACCCATGTACACGTCTTGTAGTATTCAACATATATAGACTTGTGTGGTGAACTAAAAGCCATAAGGCACGTAACAAAGATCTTATGTATAAGCTTGAACATTTAAACATGGCATGCAACGTAAGGATTTTAGCCAAGACGGCTTTGTTAACACGTTTTGGAAAAACGAAATCACATACATATCACGTATCATAATACTTAACAACTCGTTTTGCTTGATAAAGAAGTGTACACCATGGTATATACGATCTAGGTTGTTTGGAATGGGTTGAGAGGGGTTAACAAAACCCTAGCCACATCTTGTGTCCAAATCGAGCTTAAACAAACTCTAACGAGCTTGTTAACCCACTGATAGGTTGTAAGACTCGTATGGGACGTGTGTAGCTCTATTGAGCTGCTTTTAACTTAGGACAAGAGTGCTTAACATGCTAAAACAAGTGTACAAAACTCTAACACACACACATAATGGGAATTACGAGCCGCACTATCAGCTATTTATAAGCTATGCCAGAACTTATGGGCTTATTGAAGACCCTAAATGCTTATGGGCCTATATTGGATAAGCCCACACCCTCAAAACCCTTACCGGGTTCTTAATAGGCCTAAAAGCCCATTACCGTAGCTTATTGTCTTATGGGATAAGCCAATATTATGAAATAGCTTATCTAAGTTTGTAACACTTATTTGAAGCAAAAAAATAAACTATACTAGTTGGAAACCCTTAATGGGTTAAGTGTGAACTTATGGGTTAGGATTAATGGGCCACAGGCCTAATAGACTCAGATAAGCTCATCCGAGCTTATTATTAAGCCAAGCAGTTTCATATAGCTTATATAAGCCTAATGAAGGCTTTTGTCACTCTTTAAATCTTAATTGGACTTAAAAGGCAACTTTTTCAAGTTTAGTGGACTAAAAGTGTAAAAGTAAGAAACTTGAGGGTTATAA
The DNA here is from genome assembly GCA_026074375.1 of Tanacetum coccineum. Lineage (NCBI taxonomy): Eukaryota > Viridiplantae > Streptophyta > Magnoliopsida > Asterales > Asteraceae > Tanacetum > Tanacetum coccineum. Next base: position 16,752 of record BQNB010028199.1, on the reverse strand, counting down.
AACTGTCAAATTGTTTTTATAAAGTTAAGGGACTATTTTTGACATTTCTGAACTTAAGGGACTGCTTGGAACTCATAAGGACCAAAAATGTAACTTTTGTATAATAGAGGGACTAAACGTGTCAACATGGAAACTTAGGGGTGTAAGCGGTAAATATTTCGTATTTTTACAAAATATAGGGACTGTCTTTTGCCATACATGAAACCACTAAAGGGTTATTTTATATATTTTAGTTGATTTAAATAAACACTTATGTATCGGACTTGTCGCGGTATAATTACGGAATACTTATACAACTAAAGACACCGAGAATTAAGAAATATGTGTATTTATTATTAATACTTAAACACGTGTTTACTTAAAAGTATTATATAGTCGTACATCTTCACCAAGACCAAACGAGGAAAAACGAATACAATATGCTGTGTACACACCACACAATGTGATAACAGTATATAGTTATATAAACTAGCAAATTTATTATAGTTTATACATGAAGTCGTTAGCCTAATCTAGTAGACTAAGGCTTGCCGTATTTACTTAGGTATTTGACGGTGACACTTATTTATCATCTTTGGTATATTTGCTATTCACGGAGGACTGCCTACTGAGGTGAGTTCATAGCTCCATGTTCTACTATATCAATGATTTACAACTTTTGGGGTGAGAAACATGCATTGTTTTACAAATTGGACGTAAGTGTACATTTAATCCTGATTACGTGTTTGCCTAAGTAGTGATAACCCTATGAGAACATTATCATGAACTGTTAATTTCTTTGTGGGTGAGCGCGAATTTGTAAATGGATTATTTGGGATTGACATTACCTATCCGGGAGAGAGCTATCAATGGTGTCTCAGACGTCGAACCAACGGGTATCCATGTCGGATTCGGATGTTGCGGGTTATTTTGAACATCCATCACCGGGCAATGTAGGCAATATAATTTTTGCAATGCATTACTTGTCGAGCTTCGGTGTCATGATGCTTCAGGGAAACGTAATTACATTTGTGATGGTTGCATCTGTTGCATTATATATACTCTTGGAAAAGTCTTTCGGTCCCTACATTGACATTTACCTAAACTATGAATTCACCAACTTTGTATTGAGGTTTTTAGAGGCATGTTTTTCTCTAGGTAATGAGGTTCAGTGGTGCTAGGATCCACTGTGGGGATAGTCTTTTGGGAAGTCATGCATAATAGATTTAGAGTCATTAATCTTGGGATAATGGTTATGATCTTAAATCGTTGTTATTAATTGTGTTACAGTTTAATCCATTGCGTTTTGTATTAAACTATTCCAAGAAATTCTAATGCTTCATATTTTTAAACGTCTCTTTTAGTAGGTCGTTCTCATTATCTTATGCTATGATCTATGAAGTAACGCTCCCGGACATATCTTTCAGCTGATGTCCCTATTTGGGGGTGTTACAACATAACATTTTAGTTTTTCTCATGTAACAATTGTTTATCACTCTTACCATTGTGTATTGCATGGATTTTGGTTGCTACTCTTGTTTGCATTCTGTTACTTCTATTGTGTTTTCATTGAGGGCTATAGGGGGCGGGCTATCTGTGCTAATCTTTTACCCGTGGAGAAAAACCTTACGTCGCTTTTTTGCTCTACTATCATCTTTTTGGAAATCATAAGCGTCCCAGGGTCAACCAAACTCGTTATGTTTTATAGCCCAACATAACAAACTTTATGTTTTAAGGCCTAAATATATAAATCGCGCCGCTTACATTATTTTTCGATACTAAGCTAAATATCGAGTTCTAATCTAGCTAGAACCAATCTCTTAAACACAAGTGTATTTTTTGGACTAAAATACTAACTCAATCATTCACGTATTTTTAGGACTCAAATACTAATCCGATCTATCAACTAAATAAGGTTGGAAGTCGTGAACTCGATCTACGATAATATATGTCACTAATGTAACAAATATTACGAATGTACTAACTACTCTATAACATATCGTATCTTGACGATTATGTGTGTTCTTCTCTTGCACTTAAATAGATGGTTGATTGGATCACATTTAAACAAACTTAAACAAGTTTAATGATCAAAGAAATAAGGGATTAAAAGATAGAAAATAAGCGGAGAAAACTGAATGCAAAGAGGTTAGAAAATATATGAAAATGAGCCATGATGTGCTGTCGTGTAGAGTCAATTTATTGATTACCAAGTTTAAAATTTATATTTAGCCGACTTATCCTAAAACAACACTTTAACGGGCAGTGTACCCGATCGGGTGGAGTTTCGTGGTAAGTAGGGTGTCGAACACTAAGAGCGAGGTCATTAGCCTTATATTCTATCAGTATTTTAATTAATCTAATTAAGTTAATTCTAATTACTTGTTAAACCTATGCTAAACCTAGTTCTAAAGATAATGGAGAGTTTTCAGCCTGAGAGACTGCACAGATTTTATGGTGATAATAATCAATTCTAAACACAATAAACATGCATGAAAACAATCAGAATATAAAAGTGCGTACAAGCCAAAATGATAGATAACAGTATTAGACCATTTAAATACAATTAAATGCTGGTTTGTTTGTTTTGTTGCAATGAAGTTTGTATCTGCTGCAGCTTATCATTATTAAGTCTTAGGGCGGGACATATCCTAAGACCTAGACACTTTTGAATCTTGTCACAATTAACGTATCCGCATTTAAGCATCCTTTTAGTTTAATTATAATCTATCTAGGGATTAAAGTAATGGTGATCTTGGTTAAAACCCCCCCCCCCCACCTTAAGCCCATCGAGCTTTACCCACTTACTGTTTGACGGTATTTTATATACTGGTAGTTCACTGTTCAAGTCTTTATCAGTTAATTAAGAACATACTTGTTGAAACATTACGGGTCACCTGCCGGTCCAACTAAGCTCATAATTTAAAGACAAAGATAGAACATTATTTGTGATCCTATTGGTCCAGTAATATAAAACACGATATGGAGAGCTATCCTAGTATCTAGTTCACTTGTTAGGCATAACTAGACCCAGTTGAATGATAGGTCGCATATTCAAACACGTAGACAAGTATCATGTGATAAACATAATTAAACATTCAACAATAAATTAAGAAATTGATTTTAAAACAAACCAAACATTAAATCTTCATTAGGATGGCTAATACCAAGGGTATTAGCCCATAACCATTGCAATTATACAAGCGTGATCAAATAATAAAGGTAAACTAAACGTTTTACAGAACGATACCAAAAATTAAATGATTACAATAGTATAGGAATTACACGGTGTCTTCTATGGAATCGTGATCGATGCTTGACCTTTGGCTGCTCTTCTTTTCTTTAGAAAATCGTCTTTTATGTGTATGGTATAGAGAATATGATTTTGCACACTGAAAACTCATTTTTAAGTCTTCTATTTATAGTGTCTGAAAACACTGGTTACGCCGTATGAATGAGGTCAAAATACGACGTATTGGGTGTTTTCCTTGGACGTGCGTGCTAAGTTTATAATCAATCAGATTTATTCTTCCTCAAATTTATTTAATTATTCACATAACTCCTGAATGTTTATCGAGCTGGATACGACATATGAAGGAACTTGGATATGTCATATTGAGAAGTGAGAATGCGCGTTTTTTTATGAAGTCCAGGCGCTGATACGCCATATCTTCTTTTGTAAATACGGTGTATTAGGTAGAAATAAGCAATCTTTAAATATCAATGTTTAAGCTCCAAAAAGTACGCCTTTTAGCATGTCTTCACAAATCACTCCGTAATTACTACAATTTACAACTTTAAGCAATTATGTAATGATTCTTGCAATAATTATATAAAAGTGGATAATTTATTCGGGATAAATGATGGTATAAATATAACGTTATTTGATGTCATGAAGTCACTATTTATAGGCAAAGAGTGTTAGCCTCAAAATATTGAGTCGCACAATGGAAGTTCGTTCATAACTATATTAGGTCTCGGTCACTAAATTAATATACGTTGTAATAGGCTAGACGGGTAAACGGGCTCTTATTTGTAATCTAATCGGTCACGTGTATCGGGCGAAAGCCCAAGTAAACCCAAGCCCGGCCCCGTAGATTTACTAAAGGCATTGCAAGCCTTTTAGTCTTAACTTTAAATACCCTCTCCAAGGAATGGAGAGGGTGTTGGTTCATTTGTAACCTTTTCATTTGAATGTAATCCTTTCCATTTTCTCTCATTCTCTCTCTCTTAATAATTCTTCTCATTCTCTAAATCTTAATTGTTTGTTCTTATTTGAAGTGAAGTGATTTATGGTTACCGAATTTGGTATCAGAGCTGGGGTGTCTTATCAGTTTGATTTGTGGAATAATACAAATTTCGTGTCTCTTATTATTTTTCTTATTGGTTCGACTAAAACGCAAAGAACAAAAACCATGGTTTGATTTATATTTTCGTGGTTAAGTTGTTAAATCTTTGTACTTTCGTGGCTAGAACAAGTTCTTACATCTATCTTCGTACTTCTATAGCTTAGTTCGTGGCTAAATGGGTGAAATCAAGCTAGTTTGAAGTTTTTTCGTCATTGCGTTTTGAAAAAATTCTTGGTTGCGTTTTGTGTATAAAAAGACAAGAAAGTAGTTCCACATGAAAACGACTTTGAAGTGACTCTTGTACTTGTTGCGTTTTGCTTAAAGTTCGTTGCGTTTTGCTCAAAAATATTTGTTGCGTTTTGTCAGACAATATCATTGCGTTTTTATCAAGATCTCATTGCGTTTTGCTCAAAGAACTCATTGCGTTTTGCTCAAAGAACTCATTGCGTTTTGCTCAAAGAACTCATTGCGTTTTGCTAAAGAACTCATTGCGTTTTGGTCAAAGAACTCATTGCGTTTTGCTCAAAGAACTCATTGCGTTTTCCTCAATTGGATACTATGCGTTTTGCTTTAAAGTCACTGCGTTTGCTAAAGATCAAGTGCTGCGTTTTGCCTAGAGCCTTGCGTTTTGCTCATTGCGGTTTGCCAAGAAGATTGTGTTTTGCATCTTGCGATTTGTCTCTTGCGGTTTGACTAGAGCTTTGCGTTTTGCTCATTGAGGTTTGCCCAAGATTCTTGCGTTTTGTCTAAAGAAGACTGCGTTTTGTCCATTGAAAACCCATCAGGTGGTATTTGACCGAATTAGAGAATCTATTAATCATCGTTTAATCAAAACATAACATCAAGACAAACAAACTTCAAGGACTAATTACAAGGACTTTGGACCTTAATTCGGACTAAAGGACAATTATCAAAACAACAAACATAATCAACAAACTTTAACATCACAGTTAACTTTTCCGGTTTCCTCTCGTTTTGTAAAATCCGCGATAAGAACTCAATTTCTCGGTTTAAATCTTTGACTTGTAATAATTTCCCATGGCATATTAATTTACATTTCAATTTAATCACAGATTCAATCACAACACTTCATAACACTTAAGATCCTGCAATCATTTTTCACTTCATAATTCTTAAATCATTCATCATGACAACTCCAATTGTAACTTCCACAACCGACAGTCAAATGCATCACAACATAATGGCAGCTGGTTCAAGGGATCGTCCACCAATGCTTGCAACGGGACGATATTGCATGATCGTCGATTAACCACACCACACACACACACAAACACACACCACACACACACACACACACACACACACCACCACACACACTACACATATATATATATATATATATTTTATATATAATATTATATATATATATTTATATATTTATATTATATATAATATATATATATATATATATATATAAATATAAATACGTAATACTAAGGAGGATAATCAATAATAGTATAGTTAGTATTTTCCGTCGGGTTCTAGAGAATCGCTTTTAACCAAAGCAATTATCAAAAACCCTTCAGGGTCGTTTCCTCGGCGAGAGGTGAATGGAAATCTACGTTCAAGTTGTAAATCGAGTTGATTTATCATTTAGTTTTTGTGTTTGGTTTTTCTAAATATACTAAAGGAAAGCATATAAAAGGGAAACTAAACTTTTTGGATTTAAACTATTTTTAAACTAATATTAATTTTAAGATTAAAAACTACAAGATTATACTAAAATTGATCTAAAAGATAAAAATGACGAAAATGCTTGCTAAGTGACGTGAAATTCTTCGAAAACAAGTTTTTAAGAAATTAAATGACAAGTAAAGTAAAATGCTTTAAAAAAAAATAAATGACAAGTATTTAAATTGCATTAAAAATAAATGACGGTATGTAAATTGGAAAATTCTAATGACTATTAATTTTTTAAACCTTTTTAAACCCGCACCTAAATTCCAAATCACCAATCACTTAGCAAGCACAAATGAACTACTCACTAATCATAACAACTAAACTAGCATAATCATAGATCATACTAACATTTTAAGCTCATAATTCTAAACTACTAGTATTAAACATAGGATAAGATAGAGATGTAATATCCGACTCTCGATACGATATCTACGAAAATATAGCACGATAATCACGATACAAGCTGATAAATAGTAATATCATTAGACTGATCACATATCCTCTATAATAATATATACATAGAGTAGTCATACATCGCCTCGCATGCTGTGGTCGATCTTGATCTGACACTATTGCGAAATAGTAATCATGTTTGATCACAATAAGACTCGCTCATATCGAGATCTCATAATTCGAGTTGTTGTGCAAGAAAAACTCTTGAGATCATATACTGAGTTAGTCTGCGATGAGATCTATATAATGGTAGAGATACTTAGGAGAGACGTGCAAAGTTAGATGAGAGAAAAAGTATGGTTACTGTAGTGAGAGATAAAGTGAGAAGATGCAGAGAGAAGAGAAGATATGATAGACTCGTCTTCTAGTCTATAGAATAGAGCTAGAGTCAGACAGAGTGAGAAAAAGATGAGACTGTCTCTCGATACGCACTTGTCTGTATCCTCGTGGAAAGGGGAGAAGAGATTGGTTTAATATTACCCTAGTTCAACTCAACTACATGAGCGTCGCTGCGTGATCGGTTCTTTTGTTATAATGGGATAGATCTACAGAGAGAGTTGTCAGGCGCGCAAGATGCTTGAAGGCGATCTAGTACTGCCAAACAAGAATAGTGATGCTACTACAGAAGACAATATGTTGGAGAATCAGCTACATTATCTGCTAGTAATGTATAGATTCTTATTGTATGGATTGATGTGACATCTCGAGAAATCATCTCTAGAATGACTGAATCGCTAGATTGACGAAGGACTTCGAGGTGCTCTCAGAGCTAGACTGACGAATAGAAGCTCGAGAGCGCGAGTAGTATTCATGAGAGAATACAGACTATGCTGGATTGGCTCAGCAACTTGCAAATAACCGCCCTAGCACATGTATCTCTCGCTATAGTTGTGTACACTACATATGCTGAGAGAGTGAAGAGTAAGTAATATACGCGAATGAAATGTCTATGAGCGCAGATGATGAACGCGATTATTTGCCGTCTCTGTCAACAAGTTCCTTCTTAGCATCACTCATCTTTCCCACTGTTTGACTCTAGGGAATCATTTTTCATTTCTTTTTTCCCAATTCCAAAAGCACATCGTCTCCAGCATCGTAATTATTTTTCTTTTTATTCTTTTAATGGTAAATATAATTATTCATTACATTAATTATTAAATATATATATAATATATATTATATATTATATGTTATTAGTGTCAATTCCAATCTATACTTTTAAAAGGTCATTCTCTCATAATTAATCCCTTGTATGTCAATATTATAAGCGAATCCACATTATCGTTTATTAAACTTCGTGGTCTATATCTTTTTACACTTCGTAAACTACGTTTCGATTATTTTTTTTTCATCACTTAGGCTGTTTTAGATTTTTTAAATAATGATTGCATGTGTCTAGCTTTTAACTTTCTTTCAAAAGTATCATATTTTAGAATAATAAAACCTAGAAGTGCATGTCTAGTTCCCCGCTAACGTTTTGCTATATGTATATGTGCACTTGTCTACTAACTTTGTTTTGTAGCACAACAATATCTTGATTCCTTGGTGCCCCAAACAAGGGGGAGCATACACCGAGGGGGAGCACTTGCAAGCGTTTTGCTCATTTAAATTGCATCGAACTTCTTGAGCATCGATGGTAATTTATTTGATCCATGGATCCGTTAGAGTCAATATACAAGGAATGTAATTATCATGGGGATGCAATAAGCAAGGGGGAGCTAGGAGCTATGTGGTTTAATAGCATGGATTTAGTTTAACCATGATGATAGAAGACTTCACTAGGATGATGCAAGCTCACCTTTATAGGAAGATAGGATTGGGGATTGTCAAATACGATGAAGGGTTTATTCATACTCCAAATACTTCACCTCCTCCACTTCAAAATCACCCTAAACCTTAAGGTCATCCTCTCATAACTTCAACTTATATATTTGAAGTACCTACTTTCTTTTCATGTCTTCTTCTCATCTATCACGACATCCTCTAAATTATCCAAGAAACACAAAATCACCTCAACCGTATTTCTCATGTTGTCTTCTCATTCCTCCAACCAATATACTTGGATCACCTACCTTTTCCTCATTCCTTCAACCTATACACTCAAAGTACCTACCTTCTTGTCTTGCCTACTTCTCACCTCTCATGACCTTTTCTAAACTATCCAAGGAACACACAATCACCTTCACCTTTATTTCTCACATCTTCTCCTCATACCTCAAACCTATATACTCGGAGCACCTATCCTCTTCTCATTCCTCCAACATATATACCCGGAGCACGTACCCTCTTCTCATGTCTTCTTCACAAACCTCCAACCTATATGCTCCAACCATAATCCACACTATACCTTTTTGCTTCGACAAAAGGGGGAGAAGGGAGTGTAAACGAGTAACTTTTAAACTCTACTATGTGCTATAGTTTACATAGTTTGTCATCATCAAAAAGGGGGAGATTGTTAGTGCAAATATTACGATATTTAATCTATACGATCTCTTTATGTTTTGGTGATAACAAACATGTAACCTGTAATACATAACGTAAAGTACGCAAGTTACTCGTAATCACAAATCATCAATGCATACATATCAACAACACTCTATGTCTCAAGTCTGCATCAACACCGACATTTGTTTGCACCCGATGTAAATCACATAAGGTATATACAAACAAATTAAACTTGTAGGATGATCAAAGAAAAATATTTTTTTCTTAATCATTATATTTCTACAAAAGTATTTTTTTAAAAATAAACAAACACAAAATACTTTTTAATAAAAGAAATGTTTTATTTAAATATAAAATTTGAAATATGGTTTTTCCCCCAAAATGGAAGGTTCTATACCAGATACAACCTTCCCCACAAAAAGATAAAAAAAGGAGCGGAGTCTAGGCGGCGGCCCCCTTATAGGCCTGGCGGGCCCCCTTATATATAAGGGACCACCGGAACTGCCGTTGCCAGATTGTCAGCTTTCAGCTCCTATAAATAGTGGGTCATCTCCAACTGATTATACAACATTTTTGCACGAATTTCTCTCAGTTCTTTCTCTCTCTAGATCTCACTAAATATCTCTAAATCTTTGATCATTAAACTTGTTTAATCTTGTTTAAATGTGATTCAATCTTCCATCAGTTCCTTTCTTCCTCAAGTGCAAGAGAAGAACTTCGGTCATCATCAAGATCTGAAGTTATGTAGTCTAGTTAGTCCATTTGTAACACTTGTTACATATAGATTGAGTCCATATCTTTCATTCTTGTGTAGTTGTGAAGATCCGGATAGTGTATAAATCCAGAAGTGTTGATGGTGTGTCGGTTAGTATTTCGGTCCTCAAAATACAAGTATGGGTGGTAGATTGGTTCTAGCTAAGATTAGGACTCGACATTTAGCTTAGTGTCGGAAAATAATGTAAGCGACGCGGTTTATGTGTTTAGGCCATAAAACACAAGGTTTATTATGTTGGGCCATAAAAATTAGGTTGGTTGTACACGAAGATGAACGCGACATTTGCTTAGGTCGGAAAATAATTGTAAAGCATTGGTATAAGGTTTTCTCCGCCGAAAGGGAGCTTGTTGATTAGTGAAGTAACTCTCGAGTTGGATACTCGAGGAGTAGAGTAGGGCGAAGAGGAGCTTCGTGACCGAACCACTATAAATCATCGTGTCGGTTTGCATTTCCTTTTACCTTTCTCTTTACTTATGTCTTTACATTTATCGCTTTACTTTTACACTTGCATTGTGCTTATGATTGTGTGAACTGTTGTGTTTGTTGTGTTAGTCATGGTTGTGTAGCTCTTTGTAGTAAACATTGTGAGTGTGGATATTATTGGATTGACTTTGTGCTCGTTATTGGAAATCCGTATTATCGAACTTCGCAAATTGCCGTCAAACTTGATGGGTGATTTGATATAAATGATCTAATCCAAAAACTTCTTCTGGAGGCGGTCCCCTTAAATAGGGCGGCACCCTAATGTACTAGGAGCCCCCATATATTTATGAGACCACCGACAGAGAGTGATAAAATAATTTATACAAAAGATTTGAAGTTTTTAAGAGGAAACGTATTCACCCCCCTCTATGGTTTCCACAAACTTGGCCCCCACATCAACAGAATCAGGTTGGGCAACCACCTTGAAAAGAATTGTTTTTAATGGCTTGAGGAAAAAGGTAGCGTACAACCATGGAGAGATACATTTGACCCTAGAATAGGCACTTTAAAAACACAATCCAGAAGCTCAGCAATCCAAAACCATCGCCTTAGTTACTTCTGTCTCGGGCTCCTTATTAGACGGCTTTGAAATGCCAACAATGTATCCGCTCATGTTAGCGGGCCCTTTAGAAAAACGAACAAGACCATTCGGGTGATGACAAGTGCGACTTACAACAGGTAAATCCATACACTTCACACACAACCATTGGCCAAATCGTCAACGTTCCTCGACTGCATGTATTACTCCCATTGTCCGTTAGAAATGCCTCACGGTAAGACACAGTTGTATGTTCATTCGGACGGAAGGTGTTAACCTCTTGAGATGAGTTATCAAAAAAGAAATCCCCTTTATTTTTAATTTACCCACTCTTTTACCTCCGTGGAGGTAACAATTAAAACTCCTCCAACAGAAATGGCCAAACTCTATCCGAAGAGGTAGAGGTGGGGGTTATGAAAATAGAATTAAGAGGTAGATGTGGGTGTCATGACAATATAATGATGAAAATACGTGAAATGAGTTTGTAAAGAAGATGATGGTGTGTTTTATGTATGTTTTTTGGTTGAGACATTTTCACAAACACTTGGTGGGTAGAAAAAGATTTAATTAGATTTTATGAGTGGATATAGATACACAGAAATAGAAACTAATAACTATTGCTTGATTACTCATAATACGAACCAGCTTTTGAACGCAAATTGGTAACTAAAAATTTGGAATGCTTAGGAAAAAAACAACCTTAATGTTGTTAAAACAAGATTAGTATAATCACACTATCGACTTTGATGTGAAAGCTGAAAGTTTAACCTGTGCATTCTTTTGTCATTGTGAACTAACCTTCGTCATTTCTTTATTATGACCCACAACAAGATGATTGTGATAACCGGTAACTTTTCCCAATTTTAGTATTTTTAAAATACGATAATTATATATATGTGTCTTTCGATCTTGTCAGTTCTCTCGGAGAAAACTAAAAAGTTGACTTTGGTTGACTTATATTGCGTAAAGCGGTTACGGTTTAACTGGGTATTGAGAGTCTTGATTTTATAAAGTGAATCACTTTTGATTCATTTTATCTGTATCGAAGTATTTATGTTATTGTTTTAACGGTTACCGAGAAGATTTCCCGCGTTCAGCGAAAAGCGTCACGCAACGACTGGCACGACAGTAAATTTAAGTATGTCTGATTATGTTGGAATGAACTTACTAAACTTATTTTAAATAATTTATTTAAGAATTCTATTAGCGGTTGGCTTAAAACGCGAATTTTACAGCTACGTCTAGAAACTAGTCAGGGAAACAGAAAACTACGCGAGTTTAGCAATTAAATAAACAAATGACAAAAAATCTATTTTTGGTCGACCTCAAGGTATCTTGACACGTTTTAGTATATTGTGAGTCATTTCGTGAACGAATGTAACCCTTGCCCTTTTATGAGATTTTGAATGTTCTAATTTAGTCCTTTGACTAGTGGACTTTTGATAGTCTCGTTTCGAAACAAGTACGTATTGACGTTGGGAAATTCAATGTGATCGTGAATTATTTTTTGTTTATTTCCTTTGTGTCATTCCTTTCTAGAGGATTTTTTTAAGGGGGGCTATTTTTTTTTGTTGAATATGTTCCGGGAGGTTCATCCCGTAAATAGTTTGAAATTCCGAAAAACGAGTCCCGACACGTCTGTTAATGTTTAAAACGTATTTTGGGAAGTTTAACTGTGAAATATGTCATGTAAATAATCGAGATTTATGGAAAATTATATTTGGGTTCATTAAAAATACTAAGAGACGTTGGGTAACATTTTAAATTGGCAAAACTTGAGTCTTAAGCAAACCCTACACAAAACGAAGACTCCTGAGACCACCTAGGATGCTATGTACGGTCAAGACAAGGGGGAACAAAAAGGCATGTTTTTAGTTATTGTGTCCCAAGACTAGTACTATAAACATTTGTCTTGACTCATTTCATACTTTATGCATGATTTTTAAAATCATTTTCTTCTCTCTTTTGCTCTCTTGCTCGTCTGACCTTAACACACACATACACACACTTAAAAATTTTGCAGCTTGATCTAGAACATGAAGACATAGAAATTTTGGATTGATACTAGTATTCGGGTTATCATTTAAACAACGTTTGGGTTGTCGGATCGTGTCTTAACTCACTTTCAAAACCCTCCTTGTAAGTCTTCTAAATTTTAATTTAACTTGTACTTTTGAATGTCTAATGATGCGTAAAAGCTAGTTATACGGTGCATTTTCTAAAAGTATAACACGGAAAATTTGCGAAAACCCATTTAGGGTGTGTTTGGGGTTCGAACTAGGGAAAACAAAGGGAACAAGGTTTATCATTTTTATCTTGTGGTTGTTATGGTTGAAAAACATCTATTTGCTATTTAGCTTATTTTGGTTAGCATTTGGCTTATTTATAAGCACTATTGGACTTATTTTGGGCTTATGTTGGTTTGAAAACCACAAGGACAAGGAAACAAGTATTTTTGGTTGATTACCTCTTATGTCGTATTTTTGTGAGCTTGTTTTGATAGTCTATTATGATATCTAAAGAACTACGTAGCTATTATATTATTTAAAAGCTTAAAATACTTGTTTGGAGCGTAAAAAGGGCTCACGACCCAATAAGCCATGGCTTATTGTAGGCTTATTGTGTTTCGGATTATTTTGGTAACTATCGTTGGGCTTATATTTGCTAATGTGCTTTAGTATTGGGCCTAAATCATATTTTATACTTACGAATAACTTAATGGACTTCTATTGGGCCTTAAGGCCCAATAAGTGAAAACAAGTCGTTTTATGGGTTTTGACGAACTTTTGAAAGTGAAACATATTTATATAATTACATATGAATAAATTTGTTGTTTAAGAAAACATGTTTTGAGAAACGTTGCGAAATATAGATTTTTGGCATTTTGTCAGAAAATAGTGAAATTTGGGAAAAATTGTTGAAATCAAGGTTTGAAACCTTAGAAAACATTGTGTAAACGAACGGGTCATGCCGAATTTTCGTAAAATTTCTATACTTAGAATTTTCTTACTCAAAACTTACTTTTACAAAAAAAGATAATTAGATATTATTATTTTAATAAGTTGACTAAAAGAAGAAAAATATATACTTATAAATATAAAATATGAAATTTATCTAAGTTGTTTTATGAAAATAAACGTTTAATTTCCTATAAGCTATACAATTAATTAAGGTAACTAAGGTTACATAATGGATTTATCGAATTATATTTTGAATGTCTATTATTTAGTTATCTTATAGTATTTATCTATTTTACTTAAATAGTATAAGTATAGTATACTAAAGTATAAATTGGAGTATGTTATCTTGAAACTAAGTCGTC
>BQNB010028198.1:0-56894 GCA_026074375.1 Tanacetum coccineum | reverse complement strand
TTAGCAGCTCGGTTCTGTTTTTAGGCTTTAGATCCGTTTGTGAGCAGTCCCAATGTACGAACCTATTGTGTCGAGATTTTTAGTAGGTGTATGACGTAATATCTAACCTTGGGGGAAAATGATGAATATTGTTGGTATATGATTATGATTATCTTAATTATGCGGAATGGGATCGGTGGCACGAGCTTAATGCAACTGTTGGTTAATAGCTTGTCTGGCCCACAAGTTTATATGATGCTTATGAATATTATAATGCTTGTGTTTAACTCTTTATCACTCATAAAACCTATGAATTCACTCAACTTCGTGTTGACTTTTTAGTATGTCTATCTCTGGTAATTGAAGTCTGGAGGATTGGAGGCAATAAAAAGGAGGATTTGCGCTAGATTTTGTTTATCAAATATTAAAAATTGACTCCTTTGCTCAAAAACAAGTTTGGTTGTAATGGATAACTTTTTATGTTTCTATTGGGTAACGTTCATGGGACATCTTGTTGAAACTTAATTTAGTAATATGACGCATGTTGATTTTAAAACGTCTCTTTTTGAGTCGTTCTTTATATTCTTGTGACTATTGTGCTATGAATTTATCACCCAAATATTGGTTCCGCTGCGAGTAAATTTGGGGGTGTTAAAGATACCCTGTTAGAATAGCTGAAAATATGCTCGTTGAAGTTGGTAAATTTACCTTTCCTACTGATTTCGTTATTCTCAAAATAGAAGAAGATAGTAAAGTTCCCCTCATCTTGGGATGACCATTTCTTCACACTACTGATGCAGTTATTCGAGTTAAACAAAAACAACTCAATCTTGGAGTTAGAACTGAACGAATGATCTTCATTATCGATTCCGCAATGAAACACTCTTATTCAAACGATGATACTTGTTTCAGTATCGATGTGATTGATGAAATCTTAGATTTCCTCTTCTGTGGACGCACCTATGACTCGGGACGGGAAGAGAAAGACTTTTTTCGATGCTCTTTTAGACGAAGGTAGTAAAATTTTCATTCCATCGAGGGAACACTTCTCGAAGAAGAAATCTTTGCTGAATTCGATGAATTCATAGCAATGACTGCCGATGAAAATTCCAACTCTGAATCTGATACCGAAGAACCACCATTCGAAAAAATCACCATCAACACAGATTATAAAATCAAGAAATCCCTAGAAGAACCTCCTACGGATTTGGAACTTAAACCCCTTCCTGATAATCTGAAATATGTATTCATGGAAGAACCCTATTTTCTTCCAGTTATAATATCATCTCAGCTTTCCAAAGAAAAGAAAAACAAACTTGTATCCGTTCTTAAGAAACACAAGGAAGTTTTTGCCTGGAAAACAACTAACATTCCTGGTAATTGCCCATCATTCTGCAAAAACAATATACAACTTCTGGATGACAAGAAACCCATTGTCCAAAAACAAAGAAGGTTGAATCCAGATATGCAAGAAGTTGTTAAGAAAGAAATCATGAAACTCTTGGATACCGGTATTATTTATCCAATTACCGATAGTCCTTGGGTTAGTCTCATTCACTATGTGCCAAAGAAAGGTGGTATTACAGTTGTCACAAACAAAAACGATGAACTTGTCCCAACAAGAACCGTTATGGGTTGGCGAGTATGCATCGATTATCTTAAACTCAATGAAAAAATGGAAAAAGATCATTTCCCTTTGTCGTTTATGGATCAAATGTTAGAAAGACTCGCAGGGAATAAATATTTATGTTTCCTCGATGGATTTTCTGGATATTTTCAAATTCCTATCGATCCTAATGATCAAGAGAAAACAACATTCATGTCACACCCCCAAAATATCAGAGTATAATGGCAATCGGGGGCATGTGACTTCATGATTATCATATCTCTAAGTAATACAGAACGACCTCTATATGAGACGTTTAGAAAATAGATCACTTGCATCAGGAAATAATAAATTGTTTTAACATTAAGCGAAAGCATAAATTTGGTGACAGACATGACAACATTGTTTTTAGATAGTACAAATGATCTTTAGATAGACTGGAAATGACTGTAATGCATGAGACTTCACATAGCATCTTCACTCTTACAACCTGAGAAAAACATTGCTAAAGCATCAACATAAAGTTGGTGAGTTCATAAGTTTTGTTTAAGCATAAATATTTAGTGTTTATGAACCACAAGGTTTTATCTACATGTGACAATATAACATATACAAAGTCACGTAAATTGCATTACTATTGTCTAAGCTCATGACACCGAAGCATTAACATATACCAACAATGAATGAATGCCCATGCATGTGTCTAACCCGAGACACCCGTAATCTGATTCAAATGAAACTGTATTCGCTTGACTAATGTCAGTCCAAGACGAACAGGGACGTCAATCCCGATAGATTTATCCATAACATTCGCGCTTACAAGTAATTAACGGTTCACGATAGTGGGCAAGTAGCAACTTGGGTTAAATCGGGACTTAGACCAATCAGTAATGAGTAATTGTACTTGTGTTCATACGTTTGAAATAAGCAATGTTCTCACCCCAAAAGATGATTTAAAATAGTAGAGTAGGGGCTATGAAAACTCACCTCAATATCAAAATACTGCAATAAACTGTAGCCACGGAAAATTGATACGACACTCTATCCGATACCTAAATAATGAAATCATGTCTACTTTAACATGTATGCAAAATAGGTGAGTTACAATGCATTATCCATCCTTAGTAAGTGCTTTGAGTTTATGAAAATCTTTATTCATAATACTTGTAAAAACCAAAGTTCTCATGATACGTCTTTCCTCGTTAGGTCAAGTTCTCTACTACATGTTCATATCCGTATGTCATGTTACTTACCCATAAAATATTAGAGGTTGTATGGTATAAGATCATGATTGAGTCCATGGTCGGATAAGTCTCTAAGTAGGTCAAACAGTCTACTTATGTCTGAATGTCCAAAAAGAGGTTTTTACGTCTATTGGGTCTACATAAAGGTATAAGTTTCCAAGTTATCATGTTTCAAGTAGTTTAATAGGTAAGGATTAGTAAGAAATGATATAAGTCTTGATTAGGTCTCATTTTACCAAAAATAAGTTAGAGTTTTTAAGAAAATACTAGCAGAATTTATTATGACTTTATTCTAAACGGGTCAACTTTAAGTGTTCGCCACGACTTCGTTATTCGTCCTTTTTACTTGGTTCTTTTGTTGCCTTCTTTTCATATTATAATCCATCTAAAACAGTAGGGTTTCCATTTTAATATCACTTCTAGGTGCCTTGTTAAATTAGCAAAAGTTGGTGCATAATTATGATCATTTATATTACACATAAAATCATAGATCTTCTCGGGTTGATATCTTGGTCGTTTCTTATCCGTTTTAAGTGATTCAAAAGGCCAATGAAAGCTTATTATGTCTACTTTATAATGGTCAAGGGTTATGTTCTTACTTATTAACCATTTATGTTCGAAATCAAATTTAATATGTCATGTTTTTATGTACGCATATAGGTTTTTACGTATGCATGTAGCTTTTTACGTGTGCATGTAACTTCTTTTAAGTTATTTTTGAACTTTAAGCACTTCTAATTAGGACTAATGCATGTAATAAAAAGTATTTAACATGAAAAAATGCAACTCACAATGGTTTAGACGATTCAAGGGACGTACGAGCTAGAAAATCCTAGAAAACCCACATTTTCTACTTCTACTCGTACAAACCCAAACCAAAGCTATAACTTCAAGTAAATACTGTTTTTTGATCACCAAAACAACCCAAGAGAGTGTATTTGCAGGTTGTAAGAGTATGGCATCAAGGGAGCAAACGAAAACTAGTTTACACGAAATTAGGTTTTAGTGCACACTTAGGGTTTTCTTCGACTAGTTTAGGTTCTTGTTCGACATGTAGGGGCTGTTTAGGGTTAATTCTTATTTAGGATTCCTTTTAGGTGTTTAAGGAACATATAAGGAAGGTTTAAAAGTATCAAGTGAGGTTCTTGGTTGATCAAAGTGTGTGTTTGGGGCTGTTTGTGCTCACGTCAAAACAAGGAAGCAAAAGGAAGTGTGTGTGTGTTTTTCAAATGTAATGGCAGCTCCAAGACTTCAAGTGTTGTGTTATAACCTTCCAAGGATCATGAAATCTCAGCCATCATCATAAGGAATAGTGCATTGATAAAAAAGAAATGAATGGGACGGTTTTTAGGGATTTTTGAATGGATAGGCATGGTATGGGCACATTATGGTATTATTAGGCTAGCAAGTTGTCTAAATACTGTATGGTATTTTGAAAACCTAAATATATAATGTAAAAACATGTTACCAAGGTAAATGTAAAGGGTTAAGGAAGGTAAATATGAAATATAAGCAAGTGTTAAGCATAAGGTGGTATTTGGTGAAGTTATGTTTAGAATGATATCTCATGAGTTTACTACTGATGTAAACTCATTTTATAGTTTTGTTTAGGTGTTGGGATCACAAGAACATAAGGAAAATATTTCATTCACAAATAACGAGCAAAATACGATCGTATTGCTAATATGCTCTAAAATATCATTTTAGGCTTGAAATGTAATATTAACGATGTTTATATAGTAATTAGGCTCTCTATAGCCTAAAACATTGTATCTCACTCCTAGGATAACTTCCTTTTGAGATTAAATATTAATTCGATAGTTTCACGATAAATAGTTAAGCGTAAATGGTTAAAAGTAAAACCTACATTTTACGGAGTGTCACAATTCACATGTCCTTTCGAAACATACGCTTATAGGCGAATGCCTTTCAGTCTATGTAATGCTCCTGCCACATTTCAGAGGTGCATGTAGGCAATCTTTCACGATATGATCAAAGAATTCGTCGAAGTATTCATGGACGATTTTTCCGTCTTCGGAAACTCTTTCGACACATGCCTAAAAAACCTCGATAAAATGCTCCAACGTTGTAAAGATGCTCATTTTGTCCTTAATTGGGAAAAATGTCACTTCATGGTCAAAGAAGGAATTGTGCTTGGACACAAGGTATCTAGCGCACGACTTGAAGTTGACAAAGCAAAGATCAACGTAATCTCAAAAACTTCCACCCCTACCAACATCAAAGGTGTTAGAAGCTTTCTCGGACATCTAGTTTTTACTGACGTTTCATTAAATACTTCTCAAAAATAGCCCGACCTATAACTAAACTGCTTGAAAAAGATACTCCATTTTAATTTGATGATGAATGTCAAAAAGCATTCGAATTATTGAAGGAGAAACTCACATGTGCTCTTGTGATCGTAAGCCCAAACTGGAATCTTCCATTTGAACTTATGTGTGATGCTAGTGATTTCGCAGTAGGAGCCGTCTTAGGTCAAAAAGATGGTAAAAACTTTCACCCGATCTACTTCGCAAGCAAAACCCTTAATCCAGCTCAACAAAAATACACCGTAACCAAAAAAGCGCTTATGGCTGTAATTTTTGCATTCGAAAAATTTAGATCCTATCTTATTCTCTCAAAAACTATTGTTCACACCGATCATTCAGCTTTAAAGCACTTATTCAAGAAACAAGATGCTAAACCACGCCTTATTCAATGGATATTACTCTTGCAAAAATTTGACATAGAAATTAAGGATAGAAAAGGAACAGAAAATGTTGCTGCTGATCACTTATCCCAAATTGAAAATAACGAGTCAAGTAATGACAGTAAAGTCGATGATAACTTTCCTGGAGAAACTCTTATTGAAATCAATACCAAAGATGAACCTTGGTTCGCAGACTTTGCAAACTACTTGGTCGGCGATATTATATAACAACCCAAGAATTTTCATCAAATACAAAACCTATTTTACTATTATCATAATTGTATGGGGAAATTTTTCGCTTTATTACATTAATTATATATCTCAGTATGTCATAACTAAAGTAGACAAGCTCACGCAACCTATTGGAATTTGTTTTGAGGATACTTATTTTGATGGATTGTAATATCCTGGTCAAAACACTTGCCAAAACTTTTGGTATATTGCAGAAGTGTCGAAATCGAATTTTGTGAAAAGTTATCAGCGGTCTTGTTTAGGATATGGTTTATTTAAATCTTAAATCCTTTCTTAGTCACAAAATCGGTTAACACAAATTAAATCTCGGGATGATATTACTTTAAGGGGTAGGTACTGTAACAATCCACATTTTTACATCATTTTACGTCAATAAATATTCACCTATTTATTTTAAATTTTTATGCGGTTACTTTTTTTACGACCGTTTAATTTAATCGCGTAAACTAAAAATCAACATTCAACGTAAACCGACATCAAACAAATAAATTTTTACGTCAAACGTGTATTATATAATTATTACAGAGATAATTATTGACTTTTCACTTCTTATTTTCATTCGTTACGTAAAACATTTACGTTTCGCATTAAAACACATTCATGCAAGCATGAGAACATATAAACCCATCTATACTTTAACCAATACCCACTATGATACTTATTATCAATTTTTTTTATAAAACTTATTATTCCTAGTCATATACATCTGGTTCTATGCATCAAACACAAACGTATTCCAAATTAAATCAAGTAAACCCCACTACCTAATAGACTACATTATGTTTTACCCCATGGATAATCCCTTTTACATATACTAGTTCAATAATTCATCCTTGTCCCATAAAAGGGTGTTTGTTCTATTGATTTAAAGGAAAAGAAGGACAATAATGTGCATGTTTACCTTGTTAGGTCACATCCATCTTACACAAGACAAGTCCTCTTACAACATGTCATTTCTTTTCTTACACCTAGTAATATAAAAACTTCAAAACCATGCCCTAAACCTAGCTCAAAACCGTCCCTTATGCTTAACCCTTTAATGGTTTTGATTGGTGGTTTTTACAAATTCTAGTAGTTTAAAACAAACTTAACATGTGTAAATAAAACCTAAACTACAATTTCCTTTACCCTCCATGTAGAAAATCACCTTTTGTCCTCTCCCCTAGCCAAAACTCATGGTATAAAATGAGGAAACAAGCAAGTATGCTTGCTTGAGTCATTTCAATCTCTAATCCTAAGTGTTCCCTAGTATTAATTTAATATACATGCCTTACTTGTGTGGACTATAAACATTAAGCATATCACTTCACTCCTCTTTTACAAAAGCAGTAAGCATAACCCACAAACACAAGTCACGCATAAACACTTATCATCTTGGTTCCTTGTGGTGTTTCACTGGTTTTTTAATTCACTCATCATCACAAACGTGAGGAAGAGAAAGAGAGAGACGGCCATGTATAATCAGGGTTTTAGTTCACGTCCGACACGCATTACTTAAGTTTGTTTGGGGGTAAAGACAGGTTCATGATCAGACAACTTGGTGTCGCATGTTCATATTTGGAGTTCCTATTCGGTTTGAATATGACCGATCCGTGTTCATGGTCGAGTTTTTCGTGTTTTACTAATATGCATGGTGCATGGAACACGTTGACATTCAAGGCTAGGTTGAGTTTTGGTGCGTGTTCATATAAAAGGAAGTGAGTGTTCGCGACTTGTTCGTAATCGTTCAAGTCAAGTTGGCGTCCGCAAGAACCAATTTTTCACAACATCTTCAGTTAGCACGTAAATATACACGTCATTCTCCTATATTTAAACACAAAACCCAAAACGACATGGAGACGGGTGCCCCATAATCTGTTAACTTCACGTCCTACAGTTTGCAAGAGTGATCGGGCATTAAGTTTTGGTTCCCTAGTTTTGCATGTTCGTGTTTGGTGTTCCGGTTTCGGTTGAATACGATTAGTTCATGTTTAGGTAAGAAGTTTTTGTTGCGTTCTAGTTTCTGGTTCGGGCTTGGGTTGTTCTATACGTTCCATACGTAAGTCATTAGACGTTCGAGTTCGTTGGAGTTTCAAGTTCGTTCGCGGGCAGTGATAGTTCATACGATCTAGTGTTCGTGTTCAAACCGGTGTTCATACCCGCATGGTTTCGATGTGTTTTTGTCTTGCTCATAGTAGCGATGAACGATCATTCGGGTCGAATACGATCAGTCATTCGGGCTGAGTTCTTTTTATAGTTCGGCAGAATCGAGTTTTGAGTTCATGTCTGCTCAGGTTAAGGTCGAACGTGTCATATTTAGGAAGACGGTCCGGGTTCCTTCGCTGGTAATGTTAGTTCGTGGTAGGACGAGGTTTTGGGTTTCGATAGTGTTATTGTTTGTGCGTGCACGAGGTTGATTCGCTACTACTATTCGATCGTGTCCATTTTTTTTGCCTCGAACTGTTTCCGTTTGGAGGTACGACTTGAGCCATTATTTTCTTGTATAACATTCATATATTAATAATCTATATCAAGGTTGAATGATGATAAAACTATAGAAAACGAAACCAGAATTCAGAGAGCTTAATGACGAATTGGCAAGGGATTTGAACCAAGTTTATGTTAATGAAAATGAAAGATTCATGTATATTTACTCAATAAAGTAACATTTTGTCGAAAGAAACCTAAAAGTGAAGAACATGGCTTTACGTCATGTTCATGGAGTTTTATATATAAATTTACATGTATAGTCCCTATAGTATAAAGGCTTTAACAAAAAGAAATTAATAAAAAAAACATTTGAATGGAAAATGAAGAATAGAAGTTCACGTGTTCATCATGGTGTTTAAATTTGTATTTACATTTCTGGTCCCTGATTTATAAAGCTATTCACAAATAAATATTATAAAATTTTAAAGTTACACTCTTGGTCCTTGTCCCTTTTATACACTTTAAAATTAGTCCAAAATCGTAGTCTAGTTATTTTTCCTTTGACGTAATAATGTTTATAAGATGTACGCCTCAAATATCATAATCAATATAAATTTTTTTATATAAAAACGTGTCCATATTTATTCGTGTAATATTTATAAATCCTAAGACACGACTTTATTTTGCTTATAGGATTTCTCTCGGCTTCTCGACGTTTATTCTTGATATTTATACCATTATGCTCACGGTGAGTTTATAGCCCTACGTTTTACATGTTTTACATATATTTTTGGGGTGAGAACATGCTTGTTTATAAATTTATTTACATGGTTGGTTACAAAATGGTTTACATACTCATTTACATATCTCACAATGAGATACAATACTTTGTTTAATTTTTAGGCGTGAACACTCGCTATAACTTGGTTATACACTCATATGCATATCTCATGGCGAGATACACTATTGGTTTTTACTTATGGACACAACAACTATACTATACTTTTATGATTACGGATTAGCTTACGTTGCATAAACTTTAAATTACTTGGAGGGTGAGCGCGAATGTTATAAAATAAATCTATTCGGGACTGACAATCCCCGTTCGAGTGATTAGCTATCACTGGGCCATCAAGCGTTATAACATGTCGGAACACGATTGGTTGGGTCTACAGGGCCAACAACACATACACATGAACTCTTACTGTGCCTTGAATAAAGTGGCATACATACAAGTCTACGTCGCAGTTTCATGAACTTAGGGGTGCAATCGTAATCACACAAGTTGACTATTGTATTGGATACAATGGTCAGGCATACTTTACAAACGCTTTGTTCCGACTATACTTAACATTTTGGTGACTATTATAAGGATTGAAATGGTCATGCATATTTTGCAACTCTTTGATTTCTAAAAATCATACATACATTTTGGAAGAACATTTAAGGATTGAAACGGTCATACACACTTTATAGAACATTGGTTCAACATTTATATTTTCCAAAACCTATGAACTCACCAACTTTATGTTGACCCTTTTAAGCTTGTTTTTCTCAGGTAAATTAGATGCTTGGCTTACTTGATGTGCATTGGAGTCTAAATTGACAAGATTTCATCCATGGATTTCTACTTACATATAAATGATCAAATCTTGTTGTATTGCTTTCAAGCTTTTCATTGTGATACAATTATGGGACAAATGTTATATCAATTTCAAGAAAATAAACGAGATTATTTTTCAAACGACACATTTAGAGGTCGTTCTCTTGTATCTTGTGCTGTTGTATTATGAAGTAACGCCCCCCAAACACATTTTTGCTGCGACACATTTTTGGGGGTGTTACAAACAGCGCCTTCCGTACCTTTGAAATTGAAAGGTTGGCAGCTCATAAACTCTTTGTAGCTACATTTTCTTGCTACAAGAGTTTCTCTTGGTCCAGTGTTCCTATTGGTATTGTCATCATTTGCCATGGTAGGAGCTTGTACTTCTAGAGCTGCGGCAACACTATCAACAACTAGTTTTCTGATGGCGGCCTGAGTGATGGCTGGTGCAGCAGATGTTGATGTCCTCTTGGGAGCCATTCTATCAACATTTACAAGACAACATAAAATAAGAATCCATACAATGATATAGTCATATCATAAGTCATTGTCAAAATTTCCATACATATTGATATTGAAATCATTTGACATAGATACTTATTTGATACAAGTTCTAACAAAGAAATACACATCCTTTGATATTATATTGCAGGATATAATAGAAAATTTTGGAATCTTGGACTTTCAGAGATGGACACCCTAACAAGCATCTGACTCATTAGGTTTCTCGGGGACTGGTTCACTTTTTAGTGGTTTCATACTGCGACCACTTAGATAATTCATCAAAGGATAGTTTGGTGATGGTGTAGGTGAAATCGTATGCTCAATATCATTGTTCATTATTCATGTCATGATATCTCTGGGTAAAAGGTTTGAGTAAAACCGGATGGTAAAAGAGAACCATAGTAATCCCGAATACATAAAGATACAATACATGAATAACCTTAACCTAGGGTATAGGATAGACAACCATGACATACTAAAATTGGTATCATGAAACAGTGAGGTATAGGGGAATCATAATTTCATTATGTCATTAACAACATATCTACATATTTTACATAACCAAAATTTGATAAGTGTCATTATTTATGCCACACATCCCGTGGTTGGATTCTAAACAAAAGCTATAAATGACAAGGATCTAGTCTAGTAGTCTGGTGGTCCTCCCTTGTGGTTCTTGAGCTCTTGGATCATGTCTAGAAGACTCTCCATATCTGATCGGTGGCGAATTTGGATATCTTCAATGAGTATCTCCAGAGTGAAATTCTGACTGCGAGCAAGAAACATTCTCATGTTCTTGATTTATTGCTCTCATTTGGATAATTCAGAAATCTGGGTACGGGCTTCTTGAAGTTCGTTTTCTAGTTGGTCAAAATCTCGTTGTATGATGACTCGACCATTACCAAGACCTTCTATCTTATCTTCCATGTGCTCAATGCACTCAAGAGGGAGCTCTTCTAAGTGATTCAAAATAGTCTCGATCTATTCCTTATGGCGCTCCAGATGCGTCTTATGAGAACTTTCTCCAATCTCAAATACCTAAGGTGGGGTAAAGAAATCATAGGAGGATGATAGGAAATGGGCTTGTTTCTGAGGTGGTAAAATCTCTTTAGGAAGAAAGAAATCTTAGGGATCAAACATTGGTGATGGTGGTAACACTTGGGATGAAGGCAAAATAGTTGGTGGAGCAATAGGAGCTTGTGGTAATGGAATAGGTTATTCATTATTAGTAGTATTATATGCTTGCATGACCTTCATATATGGATCATCGTGGAAAGGTGAGATAGTTAGCGAGGCTAAAAGATCCTTAGATAGATCCTCTAAAGAGTCAGAAGAGGTGTTTCCTGGTGAGGCTGGGAAATAGTCCGGTGAAGCCGGGGTATAGTCAGGAGTATTCATTGTCAAAAAAAAAAAAATAAATTAATTTTTCTTTTTTTTAATGTGAAAAAGCATCCTCAACATCAGAATCAGATGGGACGATAATAGGGTAGACATAGTTAGGAGTCGACATATCTCTGTAACAACCTAGTGGAAAATAACATAAGTTATTTATATTTAAAATATTTTTACAATTAATATAAAAATATTATATTTTATACCCTTGAGAATATGAAAACGATAATATATACCCTAGGTATATATTAATTTACACTATTAACCCTTTAATATATCATTTTAAAACAATTAACCCTTAACTTTCAAGTACGCAAAATAGGTCCTTGTGGTTTTAAGTTTAGGATAATTACATTTAATAGTCCAGTGAAGCCGGGGTATAGTCAGGAGTATTCATAGAGGAAAAGCATCATCAACATCGGAATCAGATGAGACGATAATAGGGTAGATATAGTTTTCTTTTCTTCTTTCCTTTTTTTCCTTCTTTTTCGGGAGTCGGACATATTCTGTAACAACCTAGTGGAAATAACAGTAAGTCTATTTATTTTAATATATTTTTGAAAATTAATATATAAATATTATTTATACCTTTGAGAAATTATTGTGTTTGAATACGATTAATATTACCCTAGGTATATATTAATTTACATATTAACCCTTTAATATATCATTTTAAAACAATTAACCCTTAACTTTCAAGTACGCAAAATAGGTCCTTGTGGTTTTAAGTTTAGGATAATTACATTTTGGCCTGAGAGTTTAATAATTTCAAAAGTTACAGTATATACCCTTATGCATGAAATGTTTTTCGTTTTTAATCCAAATTCCATAATCTTTGGTATTTTGATCTCATTCAATTGCAGCTTATAGTTATTAAATAAGCTAAAATAAGTAAGTTTTACGAGCTTGTAGTTTATGAAAAGAGCTTATGAACTTAAAAATCCAAAAGGGTACGTTTGGTTTTGAAATATTAACCAATGGGTTAGGACTTTTGGAATAGTTTGAATGATTATAAAAAGTTGATAAGTGAGGCTTATTAGGAATAGCTTATTACAACAGCTTATGGCTTTTAGCTTATTAGGGTTTCGAAAAATGGCTTTTAGGGTTATTTAGGGCACGATTTGGTTTAGGAAAACCAAACAAATGGTTTTATTGTTCAAAGCTTATACAAGTGACTAAATTAAAGCTTATACATGATGTAAAAAACTAGGAGCTTATTGAATAAGTTATAGGACTTAATAGGGCTTGAAATGGATTGAATGGTTTGATATGGGTCGAAAACGATGAAATGAATCCTGAAAGCTTAGAGATGAATCAAGAACTCTTCTTTTCTTATCCCTTGGTTCCTAAATAGCTTATACTTTTTCCATTCTCTTCCTTAGCTTGGCTAGAACATAGTTTTGAGGTAGTATGAAACTTAGTGGTTAGTTTTGAAGGTATACATGTCTGCGTGTATATATAGGGTTGAAATAAGAGTGGTGACCAAGTTTGTGTGGAGTAGTGGCCAAGGGATAGCTAGGATGACTAGTATAAGCTAGGAGTAGCTTTGAAAGGTGTTAGAGGGTGAGAAAGGTTTGGTTATACAAGGAGGTGACAAGGAGGTTTACTTAGGGCTCAAGGTGACTAGTAGCTTACAAGGAGGTGAAGGAGGCTAGCAAGGTGGTGACAAGGTGGTGGTGAGGTGGCGGCATGGTGGTGAAAGGGTGGTTGCTTGCTTGGTTCGAACTAGTTTAGGGTTTTCGGGTTGTTTAGGGTTTTCTGGTTAGGGTTTAGGATTTTAGGACGAGTATAGGTTAGGGTTAGGGAGGGAAATCTAGTTTAAATGTTGTGCATTGAGTGCTTGCATCTTGTGCTAGAAATGTTGCACAAAATCTATAAGAAATTGGAGGGAAAATGCATATTTTGAATTTCATGCATTACCGGGTTGTACATTGAGCTTAAAGGAGTTGTATTAGGGTTTTGGAGGGAAATATAATTCAAATATTATGTATTGTAATCTTGTACACATGCCTTATTAGCTTGAACATTTGTATTGTATGTAAACATTACATGTGGTTACGGTTTTGTTATAAACGTTAACGTTTAAAATCTGTTTTGATATAACGTTATGGAAAGTACTTTAAATAGATAACGTATTCATTTTAGAACATATTAGAATGTTTACTTGACATAAACGTTGATGGAATTGGTATTGGTGGTTGCGTGAGCTCGTTTACTTTTGAAATGTATGTTACGTAACATTATGGATGGAATAAAGCAAAAATCTTTCCATGAAAATGATTGCATCTAATTTAATAGATGGAAATTACACTGAGGAAAATTGCATCTAATTTAATAGATGGATAATTATATAGAGAAAAATTGTGGGTTGTTATAATATAGCGCATAAGGAACTGGTAATTATTAATCATACCGCTGGCCAAAATTCATACCTTAGTCCCTTATCAATGTACTTAGGTTGGACTATTCACAACTGAAAAAATATTTGACACAGTAAAGTTTAGGACTAGGTACTCAGTGCCACTAACTTTCCAAAGCAAAACGACACCGTAAGGTATGCAAGCAGCTGTCATGATACATCCATATGTATTGTAACATTCAAAGAGTAATATGTGAACACGAAAAATGGCATTTTACATTAGAATACCTAAATCACATATTTTGAGCCAAGTAGCAGGGCGCCATGAGGAATAATAAAAGGCAGTTTGTTTTTGAAGTAGCATACATCTTAAAATTTTCTCAACCCATTAGGTATAAAACGTTATCAAAATAAAGCAATTCATAAGTAACTTAGTCAAAATTGCACATTACACTCGAGATGAATGTTTAGTTTCAAAGAAAGACTTCACCAACTTACTACATCGTAGTACGGGTCAAAACGGGAGATTTTTTTTTGTCAAAGACTCTTAGTTTCTTTCTTATTTGGTACGCCGATTACATAAAACAACTAAATATAAATCACTGACCCATGAACCATCAGGATTAGTAACCCATAAACTATCAGCAACTTTAAGACCTAACAGTGACACATAAACCACAAAATCTATTGACTTGAAGAAATTAATGATTAAGAAAGTTGCAGTTCATTACCTCTTTGCAGTGTTGTAAAGAGCGGCCTAGGCGGCGCCTAGGCGCTAGTCGGTCCACCTCCGCCCCGATTTTCAGCTAATCGGTCGATCTAGGCATTTAGGTCAAAAGGCGGTCAACGAAGCGCCTAGGCGGGTCAAATCGGGCTAGGCGGTCAACATAAAAATATGGTCAACACTTTTTTTTATCAGATCTAGTGCTTTTTTCTCATATCCATGCCTCCTTTTACATAACTTACCTTTCAATAACATGTATCTTCAAATTAACAATGATTGGAGCATCTTATTTTGATTTTCGAAGTCAAATTAACACTATTCGAAGGTATGTTTTGATTTACTAAATAAGGGATTTGATTCGTTTATAATTTTTGCTTGATTCGTTTGATATTTTTCTGGGTGAAAGGGGGGTTGAAGAAGATGAAGGAAGAAGTCGGCTGATACTAAAGTTTTATTTTATATCTTGGCCCAATAACAAAACATATACAATGGGCTCAATAAGTGGGCTTTAATAAGTGGGCTTTAATTAGTGGGCTTTAATAAAAATAGACCAAAATACAATTAAAATAACACATAATATTATTTTTGCAACATATTCATAACATATATAATTAAAAATAATAATGAAATTAATAAAATTATTAAAAAATATACAAATTCTGCAGTTTATATATCAATTAAATATAAAAAATTATAAAAATAGTAATAAATATATATATAATGTCAATCCGCCTAGGCGGATTCCGAGCTCGAAGGTGGTCGACCGCCTAGCTACCGCCTAGCGATTTTTGCAACATTGCCTCCTTGTTTGTTTGTGTCAGGAAGAGCAACGACAACCTCTCATTATCAACATTCTTATGACAGATACAATTGCAACCATCACGATATACCCCAGAAGCGAAGCATTCACAATATCTGACCAACAATATGAGATGTCAATATGCTATAAGCCGATAACCTATTATAACTACAAATACAAATTACTATGTCATAATTCGAACAAATTCTTCCTTTGAAAATTTCAACTAACAAATCCAATTACACAATACCCAAAACCTACAGAGTGTTCAAGTATTAAAAGCATGATAGTAAAAAATTATTATTATAACTCAATGCCAAACACCACTTTAACCCTCAAATCACAATAATCACTTTACAAACTCCCACCTAAACACCCTTTATTACATGTAGTAAAGTTTAGCATACTCACAATTAACTAACAATATTTACTAAATAGTTCAGAATTATACACTTCGTACACATTATTGAAATCAGCAATTTTAGATGTTATCAAGATGACCTCTATCTTTAGTTTAGTGACCGCAAGCATATGCTCATCCGCTCTCGAAATAATTTTTTACCAACTAAAGATGTTTAAATACAATTTCTAACTGAATTTTCCACGACCTTAACTTTTAAACTACAACACAATAATGTTTTATGTAATGAAAATGAAGAGAAAACGATACTTACAATTTCAAGCATAGTGAGTGTTTACAATTGTAATCCTTTTGCTTCTTTGTAGTACCTTCTTTTCCTTCGACTGTGGGTCTTGGTGGGGCCTTTGGGACCCAGGTTGCCTGAAATGATGAAAATATTGAAATCATCAACTATTTTCAAAACTTGAAAAAATGTTGCTAAATTATTTTTATTTATCTGCATAAACTTATACTCAGACTACCGCACGTCCCAACGACCCCACCCATTGCCATATATACCTCAAAATTTCACAAACCTCTCTCGCACAACACCAATAGATAGCGCACCACTATAGGCACGGTTAACCGTCTTTTTTTCTTGATTGCCTAGACCTTTTGTATTTACATCGCATATTCTGCACGAAAAAGCTATTAAGCTCCTCGTATAAACTTATCTAAATACACTATAAAGCGAATGTATGACACAAGTTATAGTGGAACACCAAACACATAAAAAACTAAAAACACCAAACTGATATATAGATGAATAAGTAGTTCAATGGGCAAACACCAAATTGATAAAAAGACTATTTCTTAGCAAACCCCTCCCGTTGCCCATAACAACGCAAAATCTAATTTTCATTGAAATAACTATATACTTAAGGTAAATTACTAACTCCAACTTCATTTATAAACCAAAAGTTTTGTACCCTAAATATGTGTATGTAAAACTTCATATGCTATAAAAGTATGTAATCCAAAACACTTGGTCATTGAGATTAGAAATGGCAACGGACCTTAGAAGACGTGGAAAAAAGGACGCGCCATAACTAAAGAGAGTATTAACATCTTCAATAACAACCTTTTTCCTACAACCACAAACAAAACATATATGGAAGAAACACATAAAACTTATGTGCTTCAAATAATGAAGATAAACACTGTAGGTCTAATCTATTTTAAATATTGAACACAACCAAAAGTTAAAAACACACACAAACAACATGATGTCACACGGGCACCTAATGATCTTTAATTACTTGAAATACGCCGATAGTAGCATCACTGGATGAAGCACTCTGTTAAAATAGAATCAAATAAAGCTAATATCAAATAACAAAAATAAAACAAATTTGATTAAATTAGAACTACAACAAAAGCAACACACTACAACAGTCTATGGAACAACAACAATAACCTTGTATGTAAGTATGTCCAAATTCAACAAAAGCAACACACTACAACAGACTCCCAAACATAGTAAAAACAACCACATCTATTATAAATGAATCGAACTAAATATAATTGATTACTAAAAAACAAAACACATCAAAATAGCTCGACTATGTGCTTATAATCAAAACCCTAAATCAAAAATTAAATAGCTGCTAATTATCTTGTGTATATGGACAACATAGAAATCACCCACTGGCATAGATTGAACAGGTGTTAGTCATAGGAATTGTGTGTGTGTTTTTTGAATCGGTGATGGTCGATTGAAATCAATTGGTTGGAATGATTTTGGGAAAGTTTTTATGATATTAATGGAGGTAGAGATTCTGTAGGGGATTTTTGAATATTTCACATTAATAACATAAACATTGCGTCTTTTATGCGAAATATTAAACCACTATACAAAAATAGATTTTCCTTTCACAATCAATCAAAACGTATAATAATTTAAATATAAGTTTTTAATTAAATGATTTTTTTGAATTATTAATATTATTAATACATAATTATTTAATTAAATGAATTTCTTGTCATTAATTTGTCAAACTAATGCTTTAACACTTGTACCAAGCCACTTATATATGGTAATTTTTGGTAATGAATTAAATGTGTCATTTATTGTTTGTGCATAAAAAGCTTGTAAAAAAGCTTATTATATAATGGTTAGCCCTACCAATATTACCCCTCAATAACTTGTAACAGATTTGACCAATTCAAATGGTAAGTTATAATCACATTTAATGACCACGATTATATTGGTCATGCAACCACTAAATACCTATAATAATGGAGAATAATTATGGAAGATATTATATCTCCTATAATCTCTCAATTTCATTTGACTACAGTTCGAGTATATCCCCTATAAATAGAGGATCACAACTTCATGGAAAAAAACAACACATAAAACATAAAAACTTAGAAGCGAAGGGTTCTGGTTTTATCTCAAAGAGGTATTCGTGTAACCCAGACATAAGGGTCGAATAATCTTCTTTCAAAAGTGATAATTTTTACTCCAAAACACAAAGACGTATCCAAATGAAAAAACACAAGGTACTCTTAATAGTTTTTCTTTAATTTCTTATTTATCATTAACATGAAGTTTGTGTTTTAATATATTGAATATTTTTTGTTATTTGCAGGTTAGTTCATGAGACAATATTTGGGTTGAATGCTAACCGCTAAGTCGCTAACCGTCATTGAAACTCTTACCAAGATTGATTAAGGTTTTTGTATTACCGTAAAACACGTGTTTCTTTAATTTATTAGGCATTTAGCTCTTCGTTTATTTTTTCAGGTTTTCATGATTTGATATATTGGTTCGAATTACTTATATGGTTACCATTCTAAAATATTATGTCAGTCCCCCTTAACTTGAAATCCACGCTCCGCCCCAATTTATATACTAATACCTACGCTCCATATATCACCTGCACACCCGTCCTCTTTCCCTTGGTTGATATCCATGTTTATTCTCTCTGGACTCATGTATGCAATCGTCCCGACTGCAGAGTTACAAGGATCCATGGTCGTTCCAATATTCGGGACACCCCGAAATCAGCGATTTTCACTTGTTTCTTGGAGTTTATTAATAGGTTTGACGGTTTAATATCGCGGTGAACAATCTTACTTCTTTGCAGATACTAAAGACCTTAATATCTGACGTGTGAGATCAGCTAAAGAAGACTCATCACACAAATAAATACCTTCAAGTGACCCGCAATCCATGTACTCTAAAAGAACCTGAACACCTCGATAATACATGTCATGAAACTTGACAACGTTAAGATTGTTGACTCGTAGGATTTGTATTTCTCGACGTATTTGACGTAAGACTTCCTCGTCGTGTGTCCCGTAGATGACTTTGGGACATGGAGGACCATGTAGACCGTCCCACCACTCCCGTTGCCAATTCTGTTGAGGCGATCAAGCTATGAAAAGTTAATATGTTGGTTTGACGGTGGAAGAGGAAGCGGGACGGCTATTTGTTGGCGCAGGGGTAAAGGTAACGTTAGGTCTCAACAACGACGTTGTCCTTGGACGACGACGCCTTATTCATTGAATTGTTTATGTGTATATCTAGCTATGAACAACAACAACAACAATTCAATGAATAAGGCGTCGTCGTCCAATCCTGAACGACGTCGTTGTTCAGACCTAACGTTACCTTTACCCCCGCGCCAACAAATAGCTGTCCCGCTTCCTCTTCCACTGTCAAACCAACATATCAACTTTTCACAGGTTAATCGCCTTAACAGAATTAGGAGCGGGAGTGGTGGGATGGTCTACAAGGTCCTCCATCGTCCCACCAACACTCTTTTCGCTCTCAAAGTCATCTATGGGACACACGATGAGGAAATCTTATATCAAATACGTCAAGAAATACAAATCCTACGTGGAAATCTTAACGTTGTCAAGTGTCATGACATGTATGATCGAGCTGGCAAAATTCAGGTTCTTTTAGAGTACATGGATTGCGAGTTACTTGAAGGTACTCATTTGTGTGATGAGTCTTCTTTAGCTAATCTCACACGTCAGATTTTATTTGGGTTTTACTATTTGTACAGACGTAAGATTGTTCACCGCGATATTAAGCCATCAAACCTATTAATAAACTCCAAGAAACAAGTGAAAATCGCTGATTTCGGGGTGTCCCAAATATTGGAACAGACCATGGATCCTTGTAACTCTACAGTCGGAACGATTGCATACATGAGTCGAGAGAGAATAAACATGGATATAAACCAAGGGAAATACGACGGGTGTGTAGGTGATATATGGAGCGTAGGTGTTAGTATATTGGAATTGCGTTTTTATCCTTGTAACTCTGTATACTTTCTTCAAACCACCAACACAAACACAGTTTCTCCATGTTTATTTTGTTGGTGCTATAGTCATTTTGAGAGAATCTTGAGTCAGTTTATCATGATGTAGACTTGAGGTTGCTCATTCGGGCATAAACGTGACAGTTGAATCCACACCGTATGCGACTCGGGGAGAATAGATTTGTGAACAAGTTTGATGAGGATTCAAACTTGTTCAAAAATCTCAAACAGGTGTGGCTTCATTCTCACGTTTATAGATGCTTCAAGTCTACATCTTGATCAAACTGATAATTTTGATAAACGAGTGTGTTGCAATGTGAATCCTACAAGTTAACCAATACATAATTAAATATGAACAATATATAGATGTTTAGATTTCATATTTGTTTTTGTAAATAAAATGGGGAGGAGGGTATGACGTTTTCATTGCTAGGAAATGTTTTCTTCTAGTTATTCGATTCATCTTACGATTTTATAAATTTCTACATATATTAATCATAAAAATAGAAGTATAATGCTTGTGCACCACTTTTTATATGGTTTCCAAGTTTCACTCTTGTGTTACATTTTCATTCAAAAGTATATATTTTGCATTTTTATACCAATGTTTATGTTTTTCTGTGGTTTTATGATTTCCAAGAGGATGTTGCACAAAGGACGGACATAGGATTTTGCATTTTCACTCTTCTGTTACATTGGTTCTATTCTAATATCAAAATTTAAAGCCAGTGACATAAGGACGGACATATGATTTCCGAGAGGATGTTGCACAAATTTTTTCAATTCATAGATACTAAAATTCATATAATAAATAATTTTGAGGTAACGTAATGTTGCACTATAAACAAATAGCACAAATATCAAAGTTGCACAAACCAAAAAATTACAATTTTGAACAAAAACTACACTTCGCGACGTGATGTATCAGATGTGACCCATGTCATACCCGACATCTATGTAGGTCCATCCTCCTTGATGACATATAAAATCTTATCCAAAATCTCACATTTTACATCCATAAATTCTTCCACCCAATGTATTCATAGGCATATATTTACTCATGATATCCATTGACTTTAAAGTTTTTACTTGTATGATAGAACATTTATTTTGTTTTCCAAAACGACTGTTTTCTCATTTACCAATTGTTCATGGATGGAACTGATGGGATTTTCAATTCCCTAACTAGAATTAACACGCAGCGGGTAATAACAATTAATCTAGGTCAGAAAGGGAATAACTTAACCCTAAAGGATTATAACCTTAAAGGATCTCTAAACCTAATAATACTAAAAGCAACTTAATATGTAGTTAGAAATAAATATAGAATATTCTAACCTTTGTGACAATCAGATTTCTCATCACACGGACCACTTTTAGTCAAACTGGAGGCAAGTACACCAAAACGAGAGTCCTACCTAGCTCTCACCCACAAACCATAAGAGAAAGCAATTCGTACTCCTAAGGTCCCGATACACGAACAGACTCTTTATAAGGATTAGGTATGAGAAGGAGGGAATGTTGTACTTAGAAGTGAATTATCCATTTCTTTTTATTCCAAAGCAACTGCTGAACTTCGAATCATATTTATAGACAGCCCTTTGATAAGTGATCAAATATTCCTTTGTTCTACAGATATCTTGTGAACCTGAGACATGGATTTTAATCAATCTCTAGGTTCAATATTATGTTTCTCGATATCTGATTATTTGAATATATGAAGGACTAAGAATTGTTACATCAAGTTAGTACCGGCAGGCCTAACTCTTAAGGCAAATTTAATCATCGAGGGGCCCATTGGATATCACTTTCATTTAGGCGAAAGGAACAAAATAAACATTGAATAATAGAATAGTCAACGCTTATCATGTCATTACTAGCATGTCCTTTACTACTGGATTGACGCGCTGCGTTTGATCAAACTATGTAAAAACATATTTGAATAACTTGTAACTCGATTGTATCTCCATTTATGAATAGAAGTTATTATCATCTAGATTACTGTGATTTTAATCTTATGGAGTAATCTCTCTAACTGCGGTGTTTCTCCTATACTTAAATCTCATTAGTACTGATGCGTGTTGCAGCATTCTTTTTGGTATGTCTAATCATATAGACAATTACCTATAAATCCATGACAGTCTTAAATCATAACTTTCTTCCTATAGTTATGAACGACTGAGGAGGATTCTATAACATGCAAAAAATTGAAACCACGATGACAATCTATTTGCTAATGGTAGAACATCTTTTCAATAAATAAATGATCCTATTATTTAATCACCAAATCTATTACAATATCATTCATTGTTTATAATGTTTCGAATTCAAACTAACAACTATAACTTATTTTATCTTTCAACCTATGCTCTAGGAAGTTCATAGTGTTTGGACTTAGCAATGCTTTGTGAATGGTTAGATGGATTATCTTTTCTGATCGTTTGTTTTTTTTCATTCACGTGTCCTTCTGCTACTTTGCTCTCGAACAAAATGGTATTTTCCGTCAATATGCTTTGACTTTCTGTGATTGTGGAACAACTTGCCAAGATCTCCAATGAAAGTCTTCAGACGATAAGATTCTTTTGATGCCTCACATGCCGCAATATACTTCGACTCGCACGTAAGTCTGTCTCTATTATATCTTGCTTGAAAGATTTTTCCATGTTACCCGCTTCCCCCATTCAGTAAGATTATCAGCCAGACTGTGACGACTTTTACTTTATGTGTTTGCAACTAGCATCACAATAAAAAGTCACTGTGTGTTCCTTTTCTCCACCATTAAACCAAGACATGTCTTTAGTTTTCTTAAATATTTAGAATATTCTTTAAGCTGTAACGACCTTCGCAGGATTCTGTGATGTCGACCTCACCATGCTCAAAGCAAAGGAGCATCAGGGCCTTGTACACGTCATGGCATACATGATCGATCCTATAGCCGAAGCATATGGGACTCGACTCATTTTGTCCAGTTCATCATCAGTTTTCGGACATAGATCACTACTAATCTTTATGCCATGATGTAAGGGTAGATTCCCTTTCTTAGAATTCTCCATTTTGAATCTTTTCAAAATTTTATCTAAGTACGATCCTGACTATAGTCTTTAAAGACTGTTTTGACTATCTCTGTAAATCTTAATACCAAGAATATATGGCTTGCATCTCCCAAATCTTTCATAGCGAAACATTTCCTCAACTAGTCTTTTACACTTTGTAAGTTGGGATATCGTTTCCTATAAGTAGTATATCATCACATATAAACACTAGTGAAGATCTGACCATACTCACTGATTTTGACATATATACAGGACTCATCTTCGCTTCTAGAAAATCCAAACTGTGTGACTTTCTCATGGAAGCAAAGATTCCAGCCACGAGAAGCATGTTTAAGTCCATAAATGGCCTTTTGAAGCTTGCACACTCATTTAGGATACTTTGCATTTTCAAAACCTTCTGGTTGTGCCATAAACACATGCTCTGTCAGTTTTCCGTTAAGGAAAGCGGTCTTGACATCCATCTGCCATATTTCATAATCATGAAAACGCTGCTTCTGATGCATGCATTATCCTAATGACTTTTATTTTTAGCTACTGGTGTGTAGGTTTCTCGTAATCAAAATCTGTGGGTTTGAGTATAACCCTTCGCAACCAACCTAGCTTTATAAGTGTGTACTTTCCCATCCATGTCTGTCTTCTTCTTGAAGATCCACTTACAACCTACCGTCTTAAGACCGGTTGTAGTGTCAACCAAATTCCAAACTTGGTTGTCATACATAGACTGAATTTCGCTTTTCATAGCTTCCTTCCACTTAGCAGCCTCAGGGCTTGCCATCGCTTCCTTGTAGTTAGCAGGCTCATCCAATTCACTTAGTGTACTATCACTAATCTTGTCCTCTTCAATATGGAAACCATAGTAGAACTGAGGATCTTGAGGAGGCTTACTTACTCTACTTGTTCTGCGAATGGGTAAGGATACATCATTAGGTTCAACAGGTGTCACCACCTCTTGTTGAGAGTCAGTGTTTACTATAGGTTCTTCGTCGACAGACTCTTGAATTTCTTACAAAGGTCTTATTTTAATCACTCGTCCTCTTTAGTTATCATTTCTCTTCAAGGACACTCCTCTTCGATGCTCTACAAACAACCACATTATCCTTGGGTTTGGTAAAACAAAATATCTAAAATAACTCTTTTGGGATAACCGACAAAAAGAACTTTTCAGATCTTGGCTTTTAGTTTGTCCTGAGCTTCTCCTTAACGAATACCCTCACAACCCCAGATTTTGATTGTACCAAGAGAAGGACGTTTTTCCTTCCACTATCTCAAAAAAAGGTTACTTCGAGACCTTCTTAGTAAGTACAAGTAATTAAGATTATGGGCGGGTTGTCTCTAATGCGTAACCGAGAAGCTTTAGTGGAAGTGTTGCTCGTACATCATAGATTCAAACCAATGTCTAACAGAGTTTCTGATTTCTCCTCTCAGCAACACCATTTAGTTGTGGTGTTCTAGGAGGAGTTAACTGTGAAACTATACCATAGTTTTTAAGATGATCGAAAAACTCGATACTAAGGTATTCTCCTCCCCTATCGGATCGGAGTACCTTTATCTTTCTGCCCAGTTGGTTCTCTACTTCGTTTTGATACTTTTTAACACTTCAAAAGTATCTGACTTATGTTTAATCAGATAAAACTTATCCATAAATCTACTGGAAATCATCAGTAAGATGTAACGTAAGTTGTCGTTTTCCATCTTTTGTGGTTGATTGGAATGGTTCCACACACATTCCGTGTGTGTACTATGTCCAATAATCCTTTACTCTTTCACATGTTCCTGTGAATGATGATTTAGGTAATCTTGCCACCAATAAGCAAGACTCAGATACCTCATCTGGTTGTAAGTGAATGATTCCAAACACTCCATCTTTTGGAGTTGGGCGATTGCGTTTCTTGTTTATGTGCCCAAGATGAGAATGCCACAATTTTGATTTATCAAGCTCATTAGACGAACCAACATTAAGATCTCATCTGCCTTTATCAATAATTTAACAGTTTTTATATGCTTTGCAAAAAGAGACAGTTTTAACATAAAAAAAAACCAATTTAAATAAATCAAAATATCACCATTCTCATTGTCAAATGAAAATTGATAACCATCCTTAAACAAAGCATGAAATGAAATGATGTTCCGTGTCATTTCTGACGAATAACAGCAATTATTTAAAATTATTCTAACTCCAGATTTTCAGCATTGAAGCTCGTACTTTCCAAATCGTTGTCACATGTGTGAGGTTCTTGTTTCCCTATGACTATGTTGAGCTCTCCATGCTTCAAACTTGTCAACTTTCCTTTAGGACCCTGAGTGACCACCACTTTTCAACCCTTTCCGTCTTTGAGGGGCCCTTCAGGTACTTTGGGCAGTACGCTTCCAATGCCCTTCGTGTTGAGTAGAAGCCTACATGCTTCTTTGGATCACCAGTAGGTGCATATCTCAGATTCAAACTTTCGCTTTAGACCCACGATCGGACTTTCCTTGTGCGGCCTTTCCTTTCTAGTTGGAATGAGAAGTCTTTCTTTTCTTTGCATTGTGACCAACAGTCAACACAGGAGCTGCTAAAATAGAGGGCACATCAATTTTCTTGATCCCTTGTTCAGCAGTTTGTAATAAGCTATGAAGTTCCATTATGGAGTCTCCTTAAGTTCATTTGTACGAGAGCACAAATGATTGTAAATCAGCTGGCAACCGGATTAGGATAATAGTTTTTTGGAAATTCGCATCGAACACCATGTTCAATGATTCCAACCTATCAAAGCACATATAGAGGTTCCAGGTTTTGGTTTACAAGCCATGAGTGATTTTACTACATCAAGGCGTTCTTTGCTTGCCTTAGCCTGGAACATCTCTTTCAGCTATTGATTCATCTCATAAGCCCAAGTGAACTCAAAAGTCTTTTGCAATTCAGGGCTCATGGAAGCTACCATGATGCATGACACTTTGTTTGCATCATCATAATGCTTTTGATGAGCTTCAATCTTCTCTTGGGTTGAATTATCATTGATTGTGGGAATTTGCTCATCGAGAACATACTCTTTGTTCTCGTACCTTAGGATGAACCTAAGGTTTCGTATCCAGTCCATATAATTTGGACCGGTGAGTCTTTCCCTCCCAAGAACTGAGAGTAACGAGAAGCTTGAGTTGTGTGAGGGATTAGGAGCTGGAGGATTGACACCATTTTCAGAAGACATCTTCAAGATAAAATAATTTAGTTAGCATGAATATTCCTTAATTAATTACCCAATTTTAAATTAAGGCTAGGATCCATATTTTAGATTTGTTTTATGAAGTATAATTTTGATAAACGAGTGTGTTGCAATGTGAATCCTACAAGTTAACCAATACATAATTAAATAAGAACAATATATAGATGTTTAGATTTCATATTTGTTTTTGTAAATAAAATGGGGAGGAGGGTATGACGTTTTCATTGCTAGGAAATGTTTTCTTCTAGTTATTCGATTCATCTTACGATTTTATAGATTTCTCCATATATTAATCATAAAAATAGAAGTATAATGCTTGTGCACCACTTTTTATATGGTTTCCAAGTTTCACTCTTCTGTTACATTTTCATTCAAAAGTATATATTTTGCATTTTTATACCAAGGTTTATGTTTTTCTGTGGTTGAGTTTATGATTTCCGAGAGGATGTTGCACAAAGGACGGACATAGGATTTTGCATTTTCACTCTTCAGTTACATTGGTTCTATTCTAATATCAAAATTTAAAGCCAGTGACATAAGGATGGACATATGATTTCCGAGAGGATGTTGCACAAATTTTTTCATTTCATAGATACTAAAATTCATATAATAAATAATTTTGAGGTGACGTAATGTTGCACTATAAAAAAATAGCACAAATATCGAAGTTGCACAAACCAAAAAATTACAATTTTGAACAAAAACTACACTTCGCGACGTGATGTATCAGATGTGACCCATGTCATACCCGACATCTATGTTCCTCCTTGATGACATATAAAATCTTATCCAAAATCTCACATTTTACATCCATAAATTCTTCCACCAATTATACATAGGCATATATTTACTCATTATATCCATTGACTCAAAGTTTTTACTTGAATTAGAACATTATTTAGTTTTCCAAACGACTGTTTTCTCAATTACCAATTGTCTCATGGATGGAACTGATGGGATTTTCTATTCCCTAACTAGATTAACACGCAGCGGGAATAACAATTAATCTAGGACAGAAAGGGAACTAAACCCTAAAGGATCTAAACCTTAAAGGATCTAAACCTAATAAACTAAAAGCAAC
Source organism: Tanacetum coccineum (assembly GCA_026074375.1). Lineage (NCBI taxonomy): Eukaryota > Viridiplantae > Streptophyta > Magnoliopsida > Asterales > Asteraceae > Tanacetum > Tanacetum coccineum. The sequence goes on along the minus strand of BQNB010028198.1, from coordinate 29,305 downwards.
TTAATATGAAGTAAGTAAATAAATAAGAAAATACTAACCTTTGAGAAAATCAGATTTCTCACACACGGACCACTTTAGTCAAACTTGGAGGCAAGTACCCAAACGAGAGTACCTCTAATAGCTCACACCCACAAACCGAAGAGAAAGCAATTCGAACTCCTAAGGTCCCGATACACGAAAGACTCTTATAAGGAGTAGGAAATGAGAAGGAGGGAATGTGTACTTAGAAGTGAAAGTATCCATTCTATTTATACCCAAGCAACTGCTGAACTTCGAATCATATTTATAGACAGCCCTTTGATAAGTGATCAAATATTCCTTTGTTCTACAGATATCTTGTGAACCTGAGACATGGATTTTAATCAATCTCTAGGTTCAATATTATGTTTCTCGATATCTGATTATTTGAATATATGAGACTACTGAATTGAATACATCAATTTAGTCCCGGCCAGGCCTAGCACATTTAAGTCAACATTTAATCATCGAGGGGCCCATTGATATCACTTTCCCTTTAGGCGAAAGGAACAAATAAACTTTGAATACATAGAACTAGTCAACTTATCATGTCATACCTAGCATATCCTTTATAACTGGCATTTACGCGCAGCGTTTGAACAAACTAAAGTAAAACAGATTTGAAAAACTAGAAACTCGATGTATCTCCATTTTAAGAATAGAAGATATTATCATCTTAGAATTACTCGTGATTTTAATCCATGGAGTAATCTCTCTAAGTGCGGGTTTCTCCTATACTTAAATCTCATTAAGTACTCATGAGTGTTGCAGCATTCTCTATGCTATGTCTAATCACTATAGACAATCTACTAACACTCCATGACAGTCTTAAATCAATACTTACTTCCTATAGTATGAACGACTGAGGAGGTTTGAGTAAACTAAGTACTCAGGAAGTGGATTCTAAACATGCAAAAATTGAAACACAATGACAATTAATAGTAAATGGTAGCACACATGCAAATAAATAAATCTCCATTATTTAATCACCAAATCTATTACAATATTAATCATTGCTTATAATGTTTCAAATTCAAACTAACAACTAAAACTCTATTTTATCTTTCAATCCTATGCTCTTAGCATGTTCATCGTGTTTGGACTTAGCCAATGCCTTTGTGAATGGATCAGCTGGATTATCTTCTGATCGTATGTCTTTCACAATCACGTGTCCTTCTGCTACTTTGCTTCGAACAAAATGGTATTTTCTGTCAATATGCTTTGACTTTCCGTGATCTTTAGGTTCTTTAGTCAAGGCGACTGCACTCTCATTATCACAGAATATTTCAATGGGGTCTTGTACTGTTGGAACAACTCCAAGATCTCCAATGAAATTCTTCATCCAGATAGCTTCCTTTGAAGCCTCACTAGCTGCAATATACTCGGACTCGCATGTGGAGTCCGCCACTGTATTTTGCTTTGAACTTCTCCATGTCACCGCTCCCCCATTTAGCAAGAATACCCAACCAGACTGTGACCGACTATCATCTTTATCTGTTTGCCAACCAGCATCACAATAACCAGTCACTCTGAGTTCTTTTTCTCCACCATAAACCAAGAACCTGTCTTTAGTATTTCTTAAATACTTAAGAATATTCTTTACAGCTGTCCAATGACCTTCGCCAGGATTCTGCTGATGTCGACTCACCATGCTCAGAGCAAAGGAGACATCAGGCCTTGTACACGTCATGGCATACATGATCGATCCTATAGCCGAAGCATATGGGACTCGACTCATTTTGTCCAGTTCCTCATCAGTTACTGGACATAGATCATTACTAATCTTTATGCCATGATGTAAGGGTAGACTCCCTTTCTTAGAATTCTCCATTCTGAATCTTTTCAAAATTTTATCTAAGTATGTGTCCTGACTAAGTCCTATAAGACGTTTTGACCTATCTCTGTAAATCTTTATACCAAGAATATATGTTGCATCTCCCATATCTTTCATAGCGAAACATTTCCCCAACCAGTCTTTTACACTTTGTAATGTTGGGATATCGTTTCCTATGAGTAGTATATCATCCACATATAATACCAGGAAGACTACAACACTCCCACTAACTTTGATATATATACAGGACTCATCTTCGCTTCTAGAAAATCCAAACTGTTTGACTTTCTCATGGAAGCAGAGATTCCAGCTACGAGAAGTCTGTTTAAGTCCATAAATAGCCTTTTGAAGCTTGCACACTCTTTTAGGATACTTTCATTTTCAAAACCTTCTAGTTGTGCCATAAACACATACTATGTTAGTTTTGACTGTTAGGAAGCGGTTTTGATTGACATCCATCTGCCATATTTCATAATCATGAAATGCAGCTATGGCAAGCATTATCCTAATTGACTTTATTTTAGCTACTGGTGAGAAGGTTTCCTCATAATCAATCCCGTGGGTTTGAGTATAACCCTTCGCAACCAACCTAGCTTTATAAGTGTGTACTTTCCCATCCATGTCTGTCTTCTTCTTGAAGATCCACTTACAACCTACCGTCTTAAGACCGGTTGTAGTGTCAACCAAATTCCAAACTTGGTTGTCATACATAGACTGAATTTCGCTTTTCATAGCTTCCTTCCACTTAGCAGCCTCAGGGCTTGCCATCGCTTCCTTGTAGTTAGCAGGCTCATCCAATTCACTTAGTGTACTATCACTAATCTTGTCCTCTTCAATATGGAAACCATAGTAGAACTGAGGATCTTGAGGAGGCTTACTTACTCTACTTGTTCTGCGAATGGGTAAGGATACATCATTAGGTTCAACAGGTGTCACCACCTCTTGTTGAGAGTCAGTGTTTACTATAGGTTCTTCGTCGACAGACTCTTGAATTTCTTCAAGGTCTATTTTACTCCCACTGTCCTCTTTAGATATCATTTCTCTCTCAAGGAACACTCCTCTTCGAGCTACAAACACCACATTATCCTTGGGTTTGTAAAACAAATATCCAAATGACTCTTTCGGATAACCGACGAAAAGACACTTTTCAGATCTGGCTTCTAGTTTGTCCTGAGCTTCTCGTCTAACGAAAACCTCACAACCCCAGATTTTGATGTGCCCAAGAGAAGGACGTTTTCCCTTCCACATCTCAAAAGGTGTCTTCGAGACCTTCTTAGTAGGTACAAGATTTAAGATATGGGCGGCTGTCTCTAATGCGTAACCCCAGAAGCTTATTGGAAGTGTTGCTCGACACATCATAGATCGAACCATGTCTAACAGAGTTCTATTTCTCCTCTCAGCAACACCATTTAGTTGTGGTGTTCTAGGAGGAGTTAACTGTGAAACTATACCACAGTTTTTAAGATGATCGAAAAACTCGATACTAAGGTATTCTCCTCCCCTATCGGATCGGAGTACCTTTATCTTTCTGCCCAGTTGGTTCTCTACTTCGTTTTGATACTTTTTGAACACTTCAAAAGTATCCGACTTATGTTTAATCAGATAAACATATCCATATCTACTGAAATCATCAGTAAATGTAACGTAGTATTGTTTTCCATCTTTTGTGGCTGATTGGAATGGTCCACACACATCCGTGTGTACTAAGTCCAATAATCCTTCACCTCTTTCACACGTTCCTGTGAATGGTGATTTAGTCATCTTGCCCAATAAGCAAGACTCGCATACATCATCTAATTTGAAGTCGAATGATTCCAACACTCCATCCTTTTGGAGTTGGGCGATGCATTTCTTGTTTATGTACCCACGACGAGAATGCCACAATTTTTATTTATCAAGCTCATTAGACGAACCAACATTTAATATCACATTGCCATTATCAATACATTCAACAATTTCATATATGCCTTTGCAAGGAAAAGCTTTAAACATAAAACAACCATTTAAATAAATCAAAATATCACCATTCTCATTGTCAAATGAAAATTGATGACCATCCTTAAACAAAGCATGAAATGAAATGATGTTTCTTGTCATTTCTGACGAATAACAGCAATTATTTAAAATGATTCTAACTCCAGATTTCAGCATGAGCTCGTACATTCCAATCTTTGTCACAGGTGTTATTTTCATGTTTCCCATGACTAAGTTGAGCTCTCTATGCTTCAACTTTCTACTTTCCTTTAGACCCTGCAATACAGTGTAAATGTGAGTTCAACACCCTGTATCCAAGACCCACGAATTAGAAGTTGTAGAATTGTGGAGTTCGATCATGAACATACCTGAGTGACCACCCTTTTCGACCTTTTCGTCTTTGAGGCCCTTCAGGTACTTTGGGCAGCTACGCTTCCAATGCCCCTTCGTGTTGCAGTAGAAGCACACTGCTTCCTTTGGATCACCAGTAGGTGCAATCTCAAATTCAAACTTTCTCTTAGACCCACGATCGGACTTTGATTTTGCAGCCTTTGCTTTCCAGTTGGAATGAGAAGTCTTTCTTTTCTTTGCATTGTGACCAACAGTCAACACAGGAGCTGCTGAAATAGAAGGCACATCAATTTTCTTGATCCATTGTTCAACAGTTTGTAATAAGCTATGAAGTTCCATTATTGAGGTCTCATTCCCGTTCATTTGATACGAGAGCACAAACTGATTGTAATCAGCTGGTAGACCGGATAGGATTATGTTGATAGAAAGTTCAGCATCGAACACCATGTTCAATGATTCCAACCTATCAAAGTACCCTTTCATCTCTAAGACAAAAGCACATATAGAGGCTCCAGGTTTTGGTTTACAAGCCATGAGTGATTTTACTACATCAAGGCGTTCTTTGCTTGCCTTAGCCTGGAACATCTCTTTCAGCTGTTGATTCATCTCATAAGCCCAAGTGAACTCAAAAGTCTTTTGCAATTCAGGGCTCATGGAAGCTGCCATGATGCATGACACTTTGTTTGCATCATCATAATGCTTTTGATGAGCTTCAATCTCCTCTTGGGTTGAATTATCATTGATTGTGGGAATTTGCTCATCGAGAACATACTCTTTGTTCTCGTACCTTAAGGTGAACCTGGTTTCGTATCTAGTCCATATAATTTGGACCGGTGAGTCTTTCCCTCCCAAGAACTGAGAGTAACGAGAAGCTTAAGTTGTGTGAGGGATCGGGAGCTGGAGGATTGACACCATTTTCAGAAGACATCTTCAAGATAAAATAATTTAGTTAGCATGAATATTCCTTAATTAATTACCCAATTTTAAATTAAGGCTAGGATCCATATTTTAGATTTGTTTATGAAGAGGGTTGCCGTAATCACATCACAAATTTATTTTAGGTAGACAATGTCTTTCAATTTCATTCTTTATGAAATTCCTAGTTCTTTTGAGATTCATTGATTTTAATCAATGGCATGTTAATCTCGGATATGCTCATCTACTATTCATGACTGGGATGCCGAGGATCATGGCATGTTAACCCTCTCACTTATCTTCTCTTATTAATGTGCCGGTAAACCACACGCGCTCCATTAACAGCCTATATGAGAGATGTGCGGATTTCATGGGTTAGCATACTATTCACATTTTCTATATCTAAAACGAGAATTTTGTTTTAGTACTTTAAAATTAATACTTTTAATCTTGACATCATCTTATCAAAAGTTCTCGGTAGCTCCATCGAACGCACAAAGAAGCGAAGAAGTGGGTCAGCGCGAAGCATATTAAAAACCTGACTTCTTTAGGGAAGCAAAACGTCCCGCCTTATACTTCTCTTATAGTTTGTTCACTATGGGTGAGCCGATTTATCAATTGACTAATGATGTATTTAGATTTAACTATACATATACAATATAACAATTATAATATGTATAAAGTTTCTATTAAACATTTTAAAAATTTAGGGGTATATTTTAAACAATTTAAAAAAATATAAGGTTCTAAAATGAAATTTCATATTAACATTCAATGATCATAAGACAATAATATAATATTCAATTATTTATACTTATCACATACTGATAGATAATTAAGTGCTTGTATCATTGAGCCAAGGCTCTAATACCACTGATGGGATTTTCTATTCCCTAACTAGATTAACACGCAGCGGAAATAACAATTAATCTAGGGCAGAAAGGGAACTAAACCCTAAAGGATCTAAACCTAATAAACTAAAAGCAACTTAATATAAAGTAAGTAAATAAATAAGAAAATACTAACCTTTGAGATAATCGGATTTCTCACACACAGACCACTTTGGTCGAACTTGGAGGCAAGTACCCAAACGAGAGTACCTCTAATAGCTCACACCCACAAACCGAAGAGAAAGCAATTCGAACTCCTAAGGTCCCGATACACGAAAGACTCTTATAAGGAGTAGGAAATGAGAAGGAGGGAATGTGTACTTAGAAGTGAAAGTATCCATTCTATTTATACCCAAAAGAGGAAGGTTGGGTTACCTCCTTTGGGCGATGTGGGATACCCAAACTTCCATACCTCTTTATGGTTTAAACCGCAAAGCATTCTTCCTTATTATTTCTCTTAACGGTTCACTGAGGGCGACCCAAAAAGGACTCTACTTTTGACGACAGTCTTACCAATTAGTTATGAATTTGGACATATAATCCAACAGGAACTTCCATGATACTATGACCCTATTGGTAACTTCGGAAACACTCGTTTTGAAGGCATACCTGGCATCTGATTTGATTTAAAACGACAGTGATTGGATGGATGTCCTTGTAGATTTTTTGTGTGGGCTTCCTTGCGTCGAAATGAGTGAAAATTGATATGATTTTTGTGCTTAAATTCTTTACTTGATACACATGAATCAATTGAAAAAGAAAGTTACGTACTCTATGATTTTTGTGAAAGAATTTTTAGGATGTTTGATTATTTGTTATGTTTAATGTCTTTTTAGTATGTGTGTTGTGAAAAAAACAAATATTTACCCGTTACCTATATGCCTCAAATTTTAACGTAAAATTTGTTATGTTTAGGTTTTGCAAGCCAAACTCGAGCTTTAACATGCTTGGATCATTGTTCTTGTTACTTCCAAGGTCATTCTCGACTTTTAAGACTACTACCATCGAATTGACCAAATTACTGATCGTCCCTTAATATCTGCTTAATGCTTAAGTCATACCAGTTTTATATATGTTTCTGATTGTTTATCCAAACTGCTTATGTAATTATTTGCGCGTTAAACAGAAGAAAAAGCACAAGTATATTAATAAGCAACTGCATTTTCCCCGTTAAACGCGAATATGCCTCTGATAGTACTATATTTTAGGCACTTTATCATGGTTGTGGAACTGGGAACACGATATTTCCTCTAGCTAAGAAGTTTCCTCAACTTTTTGTTCATGCATGTGATTTCTAACATCAGGCGGTCACACTTGTTAAGGTTTGTTACTTATAGATTTTGTAACGTGAGTGGGTCATGTGGGTTGTAAAACGGGTCAAAACATGTTTTGGTTCAAATGTTCAGGTCAAACACTTTTTTTGAACTCAAGGGTGTTTTGGATTGCTGATTCAAGTGTTTATCTGATCTTTCAAGCACATCAGCAGTTTTTAGTGTAAATAAGCTTGTTTTTAAGTAGGTACATACTTTCGAACAAGCAATCCCAAACACCCCCTAAAAGCAATTTAGTGGGCTATATGAATTAAGAATTGTGTTTGGGCGACTTCCAACCAGTTTGAGACAACGTACAAGCACATCAACCCATTTATAAGTATACAGGTCGAAATCATTATAAAAGTCGTTGGAATCTGTTGCTGATTCGGAATTCTGTACGAATGTAGCCACATACAAATTACCGTGAAGATCAAATGAATGCTTTTGTATGCAATATTGCTGACCATATTATGCCTGCTTCTGTCGACATTGTTACATTGGTAAGCGTTGACATTGCAATTCGTGGTTCTGATAAGGGGTTATAAAAGTAGAGAAATTGTAGATAAAGACCGAAAACAACATGCAGGTTTGTAAGAGATGTATTCACTGTAGTGGATGTGAATACATGCAACTAAGAGATTGAAAATCGAGCTAAAGTTATTACCATGCAGCGGTAGAGTTCAACCTCTCAACCTATGAAATTGATCATTTTACCAAAGTACTAATGAGCAAGTCAAATGGGTAAAAATAAAATCGCAAAAGTCAAATGGGTCAAACTGGTTGGAAGTCATCCAAAGCGTAAAATATAGTTCGTAAAACCTCTGGTATCATTTTACTCAAAAAAGGTTAATCATTATTTGACACGCTAATTGTTTATAACAGAGTTGGAATGTTCGGGTAAAAAATGCTCAGGTCAACCCACCCTATAATAAAATGACTTGTTAAACCCATTTTGCTAACTTTAGGCTATGCCACTTCCCTATTCTGAGTCACTCTCTTTGTTCTACTTTAGGCGTTGGATACAAGCAAGTTTCAGACGATCTTGACCATACTATAATTCCACTGTCAAAAACCACAAATCACCAGTTCTAAATCGTGGGTCGAGTTCCCTACTTTACCATATTTCACATTGAATTGTGTGGCAGCTAACTTGATCCATCTGATTCTAGTCCTGCAAGTGATAAATAAATAAATATTTTTGAATGATATTTTGTTCTGAAAAGGAGAAACATGATATGACAGAAGCAAAGAAGGAAAAGTCGCATTCTCTTTCTAAAGAAGATGACTTGGGGGATTTAGTTGACCCTTAGGCCGGTTCAGATATCAGTTTTTTCCGTGATCTGGCCACTTTCGAGGCTAAATATCTATAATAAAAAAAACAATCTTATTTCACGATATCATCCAATATAATGCAAAAAGACACCGGAAGAATTGATCTAATGACTTACCCGAAAGTTCCAATTACTCGTGTTGCTTCCCCTTCGTCTCCATCCGGCTGATATCTCGCTAGGCCCAAGTCCCCAACCTTTGAAAAAGAAACAAGAAATGTGCTTTTAAGTAAGAAAATATCTAAAGCATTTTTATATAAATTACTTGTGATCAAGTTAAATATAAGGTAAATACCATATGTTCAAAATCATGAGTAATGAGAATGTTGTTGGGCCGCACATCACGAAGCACAATACAGCCTACTTTGCATTCTTCATGAAGGTATCGTAGTCCTCGAGCAACTCCCACGGCAATTTTTAGTCATGTATTAGGAGAGTGATCATCTCAAATGGATCTTCTATCATGTATTATGTGTGTGCATATAGGGTAGGTTAGTCATAAAAATTGTGTCTAGTCACAACTATAAAGCAATAAAGGACTTGAGGGTTACAAATATAACTTTACATCTTTCTTATCATCCAAAACTTGAAAACTACAATTCCTTGAAACATAACAATGACTCGTACGTTGATGAAGATTGCTTATGATATGGTTGCTTGCTTGGTGGTGTTTGCACCACATGCAAATACCATTACTTGTGGTGTAGTAACTTCAGGTTTGGCGTCTTGCTTTATAGCATAACATAAGCAAGAAGAAGGGCTACAACCTGTGCCAAATGTGTAACAAAAACAGGTTTAGTGATACTCATTATGCAAGAGCTAAACCAGAATTCATAAGAATTCAGAGGGATATAGTACCATCTATTCAATTCAGATGGATATAGTACATCTGTTGACTTCTAAGGAAAAGTGAAGCCATAGGTTTTGGGGCAACAGCCATTGTTGCTCCTTTTCAATTATAACAATTATTAGATATTTAAGCATGAAAGAGTCATATAATCGCAAAAGCCCCAAATTATTACTACTACGATACCCTTATTAATCCAAATCAAATCACAAGCTAAGACAAGAAAACAAATATTTTCATATAAATGACAAGTGAACCAATAAAATTGTTAATAATAAGAACTTAACCTTATAGCATATACTATAATGGTTTAGCGGTGGTTAAATTGGTGACAATCGTCAGTAGGGCCATGGTCAGGGTTAGGCTGTGGTGGAGCGGCCGTTGAGAAGAACAAGAGGGGAGAGTTTGGGTGTTTTTGTGTGTGAGGATAATGAGTGGTTTTGAGAACTCATCTTTTTAAAGTGATCTAAATGGCTTTTTTTTAGTAGTGAATGAAGCTACAACATATTGAAATATGTTTTTTTTTGTATGTTAGCAAAGAATCTCCATTATAGACGGGAAAACATTAAAAACTCAACAACTCTAAGACACCCTCAATAAAATCCTCATAATTTTTTGTTGTGTCGCTACTTTACGTGCATTAGTTTTTTCCATTCTATAAATTTGGTTCAGATTCTTCCATGTATTTAATTGTCTACAAAGTTGGTCTCGTATGTTTTTAACATTTACGTGGGTTAGTAAAATGAAATTGACCTAGTATAGATATTTAATTTAAGATAATTCAAAATTTATAGAATATGAATACGTTTAACATATTTTGTACAAAATATTGTCACAAATGAAATGTCTTATTTAAAATGTACATAAGAAAGAAATTTCATATTTAAAATGTACGGATAATAGTTATAAAAAATATCGGGGTTATAGATATCAACTAGCTTCAAGGCCCGCTCGATGGGCGGCTAGCTGTAGGATTATTTCTGAATATACAAAATTCAGTAGTAGAATGGAAGATATAAATTACGTTAAATGATTGAATATTAAAAACAAAGAAGTAAAGGTGAAAATGTCATTGAAAAAATCCATTCCGAAAATTAAATAATGTTTAAGATAATAGATGAAGTAAAAAGCTTAATACGATTAGATTAAAGATATAAAACTAACAATAAACTTGTGTTTAAAAAATAAAAGCAAGAAAAACAGTTGTTGTGAAAAAGAGAATAACAAATAAAATGACACTTATAATCTATAAAGTATTTCTTTTAGACCCATCTTGCTTTTTACTGTTAAAACAACTACATATAGTCCAGCTTGCTTGATCGCAAAAATGATTAAGCATCAGTCCTTCGTCTTAGTCTCAAGACACATAAGCCACTGCACAATTAGTCTCAAGCCACATAAGCCACTGCACAATTAACAAAAGCATTCGTAGCAAAATTATCACATTGAAGAACATGCATCATATAAAGTGGGTTAAAACAGGTTACACAAAGTGTACTAATGGGGTAAATGTGCACGATCTATGCCATTAACCAAATCTCAGTCACATCAATATTATGGTAAACAAAGTATAAAAATCTTTCTTGGATTTTCAGTTTCCACACAATTTTTAAGTTAATTATGCCCATTTAAATATTACTACAAAATACCAGCAACCTAGTTATTTGATCCACACATCCCCATATTTTATCAAGATGCCAATTTGCTTAAAATAAATTCATTTTATTTACTACAACACAATAATCACTGTAGTACGGGTAATGGGCAAATGACTAATAATATAACACTATATTTGTACTACAATAACCTTTTAAAGCTTTCTACAACAAATGAATTCGGCACATTTGATTGTAACAAAAAAAGGTTCATCAACCCACATAAAAAAATATGAGATCAACGTCTTCAAACATGTTTAGCCATTTTAAATTGTTGGCTAAGTTGTTTGCATTCACTCATATAAGTTGGAACCTGAATTAGTGGACCAACAAAATAAAAACATGATCCAAGAAGATATAAAGCGTTTGGGAACGGATTTACCCATTAGCATGTTTTGTTTGTAACCCGACTCATTAGCACAAAATTTTTACCAAAATAAACCCATATCTCATATAAGTGTTTATGCATCACCCCGACAATGAATTGTCCAATTAAACTGTATCCACCTAAACCACTCATGTTTTCACCTTTACTTGTGACAAAAAATAGATTACCTTTGCAGTGGAGCATCAATCTGATCCATTGACGTCCATAAACGTAATGGGTAGTCAAGAGGATACGAAATACTCCATTGACGCAAGCCCGTTATAAGATGCAATATCGTCAACATACAAAATGTTCTCATTAGACGGTTCATAAGTCATACTCGAGATTCCAACAGCCTACGTAGGAGACAAAATACAGATATAAATGTTTTTCCTAAACACAGTAAGATACTGTCATATCATTAAAATTATAAGCAAACACATAGTCGAGATAAGAAATATTCAGCAACCAGTGAGAGTGTGCTAAGTTCATCATTAACATATTATATCTCATATCTTTATCAAAATGATAGTGAAAACTAAAGTGAAACTATCTCAATTCCAAAAGTATATAGTGATCAAGTTTATCTATATGCACCTGGAAACTCACAGTCTCCGCATTATTCAACTTGTTGGTAGTTTTCCGTACTCATATGGTTCGAATAAGTATGACAATTAGCATTGCACGAAATGAGATTACAATATTTTGTTTACTTCAAAGTCAATAATTATAGTTACAGATGTCTAAAAACCAAACATTCTTAACCTTTTTATCAAAATCATATAATAATAATAACGAAAAATTTGGAAAATGAAACGAATATAAATGATACCTCAAGAGATTCATGAAGAAATGCCCAACATACTTGCAATTATTTGTTTCTGATGTGTTGGTTCCTTGAGCTTGTATGTGTTCAAAGGAGGTTCTTTTGTGTCTTCAAGTTGTAAAGGGGGGACAGTGAAACCTTAAAACCTCACTGCTTGTGGGGTTGACATCCAAACTATGGATTTATATCTTGATTGTGTCCTCATTTTTAGCACCAAATATGATAAAGACGTCAATGGTTTATCTAAAGAAAAGTTAATCTTCTGGGTCTGCAACAATATCAGAGCAGCTTGTTCAATGGATACACATGATATCAGCAAAATGACAAATTGTAATGCATAGCCATAAAGATATACTGCATGTTTGAGTGTATTTCGTACATGATGCAGCCAACCTAGCATGTCAACTACGAAGCATAGAGGATCATGAGCATGTATTTGAATGGCCACGGCATTCCACTGGGTCCTCCACATGTAAATCCTAAATAATGCATTGTGCCTCACATTTGCTACCTATTAACAATGAACTGATTGGTTAATTAAAACCAATAGAGGTAGCAATATTTATTTTAATCATAATCCATTCGATTCGGGCTATGTTTATATCTTGAAGGAGTCAAAGGATAACATAAAAGTATCTCAAAAAGAAATGGATCATTTAGAAATTTTTTCAGACCATTATTCATGTCACATTTAAAATCCATTATCAATTTGATAAATGATTGAAGAATGTCGATTCATGTATATATACCTCTTCAGGAAGCATTCTCCCGCTACAACAAAATCTATCCATAGTAAATCCAACCTTATGAACAGGATAATCATTCTCCCGCTACAACAACACCTAATTGCATGACATTTTAAAAGTTTCGACATGTTTGTGTGACTAACACAACTTACGAAAAAGATCCTGCCAAATAAAATGTATCATTTAATACATAATATGTCTCATGTACATTATTTGCCCATGACCGGTACCTCTCTCTAGGTTTCTTAAAATCATTGTATTTCAGAATAACATCCTTCAAAGACCAAAAACATATTTACTAATGTCAAGATCCATATATGTACCAACCATAAGTAATTCATTAGACTTTCTAACCCTTAATTTCTTAAAATCATGTGTCTTCCTTTGCAGCCACAACTGGTGGGGTGGTTCTGATATATGAGCTAATAGAAAGGAGTCATAAATCGCTATAAACTTATCAAATAATATAACAATATCAAAGACATGCGTGTACTTCCCTTGTTTCCCTTATCGCCCAACCCAATATTTTTTTCAACAGATGTCTCTGAAAAGAACTTTAGTTTTTCACTCGTAAGTATAGGCCGAAGTTACCACCCATGTCTATAACCAAAACAAAAACATATCAATAACTTCAATTCTTTAGTCAGGGATGTAAACATAAAAGAGTACGGCTTTAAAAAAACATAATAAGAGTATGCATGTTGTCCTCTCTAAGCAGTCATGAAAAAAAGTCTCATTCTCGTAACAAACCAATGAGTTTTAATCCAGTTTATTTTATGTAGTTAGCTAATACACCACACATGAGCTTTGTAAAGATTGAGCTTCATTGGGAAAACAGTGTTATAACAATTGATCTTTGAAGGACTGTCTGAGTAAGCTTATTCTTTTATGTTTATATTTTTGAGTAAGCTTATTCTTTTAAGTTTATGTGTTTTCAAAAAATATCCAATTCAATGGATTATGCTTATTAGCTTATTTAATTACCAAAAATGAATATAGGCCTTTTCATATAAGCTTACCCAAATACATTCGAATTGTTAAATAGGTAAGATACAATAACCTATTAAGCTCTTAACTTAAACTCACCTAAACACCCCCTCAGATTTTGTAGCAAGCTGCAAAACCAACACCAAGCAAGCTGCAAGAAAACATGAAGCAGATTTAGCTAAGAACAAATCTTTGTAGCAAGTTGCAAAGCCAGCACCAAGCGCAAGAAAACATGAAGCAATTTTTCTATCACTCACGACTTATTTAGTTATAATGACCCACACAAACAATAAAAAAACTTTTAAATGACAACAGGCGATAAAAATTAAGCATAAATAGGCAGTTAATGGTATACTTTCTGTAGTTATTCAATGTTGAGAGTGTTTGGCATTGGTTATTATAACTGATTAGTTGCTTATTGCTTCATGTATAAAAAGTTATAGACAAAGGATTTCACTGTATTAATCCAAAACAACTAATTTCACATGCAAACAATCACATACCTTCATTTCCAATAGCCATTTCCAATCATAGATTAACTTCGAAATCATATAAATCTGTAAAAAATTAAGCGATCTTCGGTTAGAACCCGTTCTCTTAATTCAAGCATTTCGCGGGCGTCACTGCCCCATCCTTGTCCAGTAGCATACTTCGGACGATCGAACTTGTCCTTATCCAAACCTTCGCGGTTCACGTCTACCTTTTGAGAATGCTCAAGGACGGAATGGATAAAACAACTAGAAAGTACCGAGTCAGTGGATTCTGAGTGGGAGTAGACACTCTCGTAAAAAGCTTTAAGGTCGGTTCCCTCCCTTATCAAAGGAAGTAGATACTCTTTTTGCGCACTCAATTTCGGCAAAATTTTCCGTAATATTCGGAAATTTTTGAACTATTGAGAGGTAGCTTTGTAACTCAAAGCTTTTAGCTCTACAATAAGAGGGGGAGGGGAGAGAAATACCATTAAATAGAAAGAGGATTGAATATCTCACTTCAATACCGATCTATCGAACTGTATACCTTCAATATCGAACTTCTCCGAGCAGTTCTAATGCCATACCGATGGAATTCCTATCCAGTAGTAAACTTCGACAGCAAGGACCGTTTCACTTGTCTAGATGGCCACATCTAAACTTGTACTTATATGCAATACCGAAATCAGTCGGGTAGTGCCCGCGATGGACTTGCCTTTCCGGCTAAGTACTTGACTTCAAAGACAGCTAGCTAGTTTCATTCAATAAAGAGGATTTGTACCAAAAGAACAGGCTTTCTACCCCTTCTAGCCCTTTGGATTTGATGGCACTTCAACCGGGGGTCTTTTTTCATCCTTCGATGCTAACTCTGAACTCATGCTTCCACCTCCAGCTTAAGCACTTCTATCGATCAATTCTGGTTCAAGATTTGAAACTGACAGCCGAACCCAACGAGTGAAGTATACGTAAGGAGTCAGATCACTTAGTGAAGATTATGAATTTAAATTCACGACTCACCTGACTCACCTATTCACAAATTATATTAATGATTATGTATTAGAATGAACACGAAAACATAAACTTAGTTAGTTTAATAGATAAATCCTACCAAAATATAATATCGAATTTAATTTGCTTGGCTGAGATCAAATATCGTTGATAGTTTGGTTAATTTGGATCTGAAGTTGTTAGGGATCGGAAGTGTTTTCTCCGAGTTGATTCCTCCGACTAATTGTGGTGGCGTGTTTGTGATGGTTCCGATTTTGGGTGGGGTTGTTTTCTCTAGATTTTTTAAGGGGTTTTTTGGTTGGAGGCGGGATACCTTCAAAGGAATCATGAAGAAAAAGTCAAGCTGCAGTTATTGTTGAAAGTGATAATGAATATCGATCGTTGATTCAAATGAATATCCAGCTGTCATTCTTTTAGAATTTTGGTGTAAGATGATAGTTTCAAAACCCTGTTTGATATAGGTAGTAGATTTATTAAAAAAATGTTATTTGTTAAATTTGAGCATGTATAAGTGCCTCTATTTTAGTTATTTCACATATCAACTAAACAAATAATCTGATTAGCATTATCAAATCCAAACACTAGTTTTCATAATCACGTTTTGTACCGCTGATCTGATTATTCATTATCAAAACATAAACAATAACATAAACATAAACAATAATAATGTGATATAAACATCTCGTTAACCCTTTATTTTCTTTAATAAAGAGTAATAATCATCAAACACAAAGATATATTTACCTTTGTAATACATGATAAATTACGAGACCATCTATTTCAACGATAATAGAAAGCTTTGTTGAGTGCGTATCGTACAACAAAAGCAAAAATTTGAATGCGTCGGAGCATGTGTGATGCGAGTTTGGGCCTGGCTTATGCTTGAAAGTATGCATTGGAGACACAAGGGGGGTTTGTTGCTTGTACGTGTTTTTAGGAGTGAGCAACTAATGATACGAGTGTAAGATTTTTATAAGAAAGATAAGAAACACAATAAATATACAACCTAAACCTCACCAACCAAAACATGTAGACATTAACGTCTTGGCTTCACCTTTTTCATACTCAAATGAGGAGCCTTGAATACCGGTTCATACTCAATTATAGTGACCTTGTTAAGTTAACATAATTCCAATTAGGATCCGAATGTGTTATCAAACTAAACCTATCGATTGAGTTCGATCATGTGGTGGTTATACTATTATAGTAAAGTTATATCTGGCTATGTCAACTTTTCCCCTATAACTTTCTTATACAAGTAATACACAACTAGAAAAATAGTCTATCTAATAATACCCAAGTCATAGGATGCTATTAACTCGTACCTATTAGTATTAGAGGATATATGTTAGTGTTAGTCAAAGTAATTGATGTTAGTCAAAGTTGTTAGTCAAAGTTATTTATGTAATAGGCCCAAGCCCGGTTTGTCGGTTTAGGGTATTAGGGTTTCACTATTATAAATAGTGGTTGATAATAAAGTTATACCCAAGGGGTTTCATCATTCTACATGGTATCAGCCTAAATATCGATCCTACACCCTAAATACTTTAATTCCAAAACAACCTTCTCCACAAAATAGTTTTCCTCCGGTCATCGGCAAGTCGCCTATGATCTGGAGGGATCCCAAAACGTACCTTTTTTCTTTTATCTTATTAGCTGTAATATTCAATAACTCAAGCACCTCGTATTCTTGAGCACCGATTCTACTTCCGCAAGTGCAAAACCAAACTCAGCTTCTGCAAGTGCGATCTCTTTGTCGGACAAACCTTGTAAAGGTTTGGGACCGTATTCGTGGATTCAGGTCGTCGGTTTCCCGTCTGGACTTGTGCCTACACATAGCAAAAGGTTGTTTTATACAGTAACATTGACATGGTTGTTTTTCAGGCATCGACATGAACACACATAGAATAATGCAACCATGTGAGAAAGAATATCTTTAATAAAGAAAAGTGGATGTGTTGTTGTCGGCAATGGTGACAAAGAAAAACAAAGAGAGATAATGGTGCTTTACAAGATGCTTTCTTTATTGGGTGGTGTTAAGTCTAGAGGGGCTATTGTTTTATTAGTAGGCTAGTCGATAGATTTTTTTTATTATGCACAAGTGTTTGTTTGTTAGTCGAATTTAGGGTATCAAATCCCGAGACGGCTTTTAGTTTTCGGCTGATAGATAGAGGTTGAGTCTGCCATCTTTGACAGATAGATATACCTTGAGTCTGCCGTGTTAAGCAGATAGATACAGGTTGAGTCTGCCATCTTTGACAGATAGATATACCTTGAGTCTGCCGTGTTAAGCAGATAGATAGAGGTTGAGTCTGCCATCTTTGACAGATAGATATACCTTGAGTCTGCCGTGTTAAGCAGATAGATACAGGTTGAGTCTGTCATCTTTGACAGATAGATATACCTTGAGTCTGCCGTGTTAAGCAGATAGATACAGGTTGAGTCTGTCATCTTCGACAGATAGATATACCTTGAGTCTGCATGAATAATTTTTATTTCTTAATTTTCTTCTTCAGTCCGAGCTTTCGCTCGGACTGCGGGGGAGTATTATCATCCACTATTTATAATAGTGAAACCCTAATACCCTAAACCCACAAACCGGGCTTGGGCCTATTACATAAATAACTTTGACTAACAACTTTGACTAACATTAATTACTTTGACTAACACTAATATATATCCTCTAATAATTAGATGATAGATTATTTGATTGGCTACATTCCAATATTAGTTTATATATTTTTGGATGATTTGTAAGTCAACATGTATTTTAGGATGATTAGATAATCATGAGTATGATTAGATTCTTAGCTGTAGTCTAGTTGTCATTGGCCTCAAGCCTTTATATTTGTATCTATAGATAGTGGTGAAATAATATGTCATAACCCACGGGGTTTTCTATCTTCTTTCATGGTTTGAGAGCTAGGTGTGATTCCCATATCTGATCGGCCGTAATGAGCCGCCATCCTCAACCACCTAACCCCGTCAAATCTCTCAATCTCTATTATCAAATCTCTCTATCTCTATTTGTCGGCCACCATAAGCCGCTACTAAATTACAAAAAACAAAATCTCTCATTTTTCTGTTATCATCACGTATGTTTTCTTCTCTTATGCTACTGATCTTGCTCAAACATATACCATATGTTTGATTTAGTTTTGTTATTTTTCTATCTTATTTAATTTGAGACATCTTAACATGTGGCTATGACCCTGCTCTCTATCTAATTTATCTAAAGGTATCCTCTTTTGTTTCCATCTACTTTCTTGCGTTCTTTTTCAAGGTATCCTCTTTTGTTTCCATCTCCTTTCTTGCGTTCGTTTTCCAAGCTCTTCATTTTTTTCTCTATTTTCATCTAACAAATAAAAGAAAATCAATTTCCTCAAGCCTTCTCAAGCAAATCAATCTTCTTCTGGTTTTATTTGTTTTTCAAAGTCATTCTAATCACAAGTTTTATTTACTTTCTTTTTTAACTTTAGCTTCATTCTTAAAAAAGAAAAAAAAAGAAAAGATGAAGTTTTGGGTGTTACAGCTTCCTAAGCAAGTATAAGATTACAACAACAATCAATAAATCAAGTTTCTCGAAAGTTAGAAGATTTATCGCCTCTTGGAAAGTTTAACTCCAGTTGGATCGTTCGAATACCTCCCGATCCAACTGCAGTGGAGTATTAGATGATAGATTATTTGATTGGCTACCTTCCAATATTAGTTGATATATTTTTGAATGATTTGTAAGTCAACATGTATTTTAGGATGATTAGATAATCATGAGTATGATGATTAGATTCTTAGTTGTAGTCTAGTTGTCATTGGGCTCAAGCCTTTATATTTATATCTATAAATAGTGGTGAAATAATATATCATAATCCACAGGGTTTTCTATCTTCTTTCAGTACCAAACTCTTGAATCTTTACAAGTATTATTGTGAAATGACCGAGATCCTTTAAGGACTTAGATACAACTCGCAATCTTCTATCAAAGTATAAACCATATCAGACGTTCTATCTTTGAATCTTTCATTTGTTTAAATATTTGATAATCTTTCCTTTTTAAATAACATAAAAACAGTTAAAAAAAATTTTGTCTCATAAATAGTCTTAAGGTTATAAAAATGATCCACCATGTTTTCTTAAGGAGTTGAAGCTTCAAGTTTTTTATAAAGTTGTTCTAAGTTATCAAAATATTAATGGGGTGTTCAAAAGGTGCGAGAGATAAGGGATCTATCAATTATGAACCGTGTGTATGGCTTGATGTATTTGAATTGGTAGTTAAAGTTTGAACTGATGCCTTAATTCTATAGTCTGAGCCCGAGCTCGTCTGTCACATTATACTTACAAAAATGAAAATTATGTAGAATAATGGCATGGTATTGAGCTCGAGCCTGAGCTACTAGAGTAGACTTCCGATTCGAGTTTGAGCTCCAAATTACTCGGCTCGTGAGGCTCGTGAGTCATATCAAGTTTAGGTTAAATTAGATATTTACCTAGCTTTTGCATACATTTAATTACTCAAAGTCATTAACATTTTATGTAATATGTATACGAAGCGAGGTCAAAACTTGAGCTTGGCTGTAAGATTTTACATTTATACCTACAAAGAAGATCACAATGTTGGATAATGGCATCCTACCACCCATATATATGTCCCAGATGTGACACCTAGAACTTGAGGTCTGAGTTATTTCGAATGAATGAAATAATACACACTATACTTGATTTCAAATAAGTTTTAGACTAGCTGTTATATATATGTATACTTAGAGCAAAATTCCAACAAGCTTTCCGAAGAAATATATTATTCATCCCGTGATTGGCTAGGATACTAAATGGCGCAAATTAACGGGTGTTGTATTTAACAAACAATTGTAAAACTACAACCTCATGTATGAGATGTGGATCAACATTAAATGAAACACTAACCAACAGGGCCGTCTCATTGATTTCGGTGGCCCCGTGCCATATAACAACCCGCAATTTTCATCAATGTAATTTTTCATCTATTAAATTAGATGCAATGTAATATCCATATATTATAAATATATCACCTTCTAACAGGGATTTTTTTTTATCTTATTATGCAACGTAATTTGCATCTCTAAAGTAAATGAGCTCACGCAACTTCTATCAATGTCATCTATATATATGTTTATATCATATAAACATCCTAATATGTCAAGTCTATATCCTTATATTATTTTACAATGTACATTATCCATTTAACGTACTTTTCAAAACGTTATATCAAAACAAGAATTAAATGTTAACGTTTACATCAAAACCCTAATTATATGTAATGTATACATATAAAATGAATGTGTAAGCCTTCAAACATATGTACAAGTGTACAATGCACAATGATATTTTCTTTGAAAGTGTCTCGCTCCTTTCTGAACTTCGTGTTTCTTTGGCTATGATATTGCAGCAGAATTGTTCACATCTAATCTTTATCGAATTAGTCATTTGAAGGTACTACGCCAGTTCACCCGTCAATAAACTTTCATTAACCAAAAAGCTTCTTATTGCAGCTTTGACTGCGCTATTTATTCAGCTTCCGTGGCATGGTTGTGCAGACTACTTTGTTTGGAGCTTTTCCATACAAATGCGCACCCATTCTAATCGAAGCATACCTTTTTTGAGATTCGTGCATCTCTATAGGTCTGAATCCGGCATACACAATTAAATTTAACTTGCAGTTCTGCTTCTGGATTACCACCATAACAAAAACGTGTCTTTTTGTTTCTTAAATACTTAAGAATATTTTTCACAACAGTCTAGTGAGCTTCACCAGGATTCTGTTGAAATCGGCTTGTGATGTTTTGCATGAACGCCACATCATGTCTTATGCACCTCACAACATACATAATGGATCCTACAGCTGAAACATAAGGAACATTTTGCATACGCTTCATCTATGCAGATGTTGTAGTACATTGAGATTTATTTAAATGAAGATCAACTGCATTTGGATGGACCAAGTTTTGAATTCTCCCCCATTCTATATTCTCTTAAAGGATTTTGTCAAGATAAGCATTTTGATTAATCCATCAACCACCTTGTCTATCTTCTATAGATTTTTATTCTAGAATAACGCCGTTTCTCCTAAATCTTCATAGAAAAACACTTTACAAGATAGTCCTTAACTTCTTGAAGGACTTGGTATATGATTTCCCATTAGATATTATGTCATCCAACATAAATATTAGGAAAACAACGGTTCTCATAGCCTTTTCATCACGCATGGCTCATCAAGATTTTGATGAAAACCAACTTTTTGATTTCCTAATCAAATTCTTTTTCTCCAAGCTCTTAGATGCTTGCTTAAGACCCTAAATGGATCCTTGAAGCCTTCATCTTTACTCGATGATTAGGATCAATAAAACCTTTAGGTTGTTCCATATAGATTTCTTCTTCTAAGTTAGCCAATCAAGAATACCCGTATTGCTATCGAGAATTCTAATAGTCTGATGTCTGGCACATAAGTGAAAATGTTTCCTCATAAGTCAACACCATATGTTTGAGTGAACCCTTATGCAACAAGTCGAAGCTTTATAAATGTATACCTTGCCATCCATATAGTCTTCCTTCTTGTAGATCCACTTATTTTAACAACTTTTGCTTTGCTGGAATGCCTCTTTAAGTTCCAGACTTTATTATCATTCTTGGGATTGCATTTTATCGTTCATAGCAACAAGCTAATTTTAAATTTCAGGGTTATTCAAGCTGCTTTATTAATTAGCATGTTCATTAGATCCCTAAACAACTTGTCCTCCAACTTTCTATATTAAGGAAGGTCGAATGTGGATCGATCTTAACATTTAGACACAATCGTTAATGTAGTTTATGTGTCCTGAAATGATCTACGAACGGGAACAACATCCTCGTCTTGCAGAGACCATCAGGCAAGACTTTCTTCCTCAATAGGATGTTCACTAGTGTTTTCAAAAGTAATATATCTTCATCATTAATTCTATGTTTCTCCCATCTTTTTTTTGAAGTAATGAAATCCTTTTCTAAGAATTTGGCATCCTCTCACAACTATTTTGTTTTCAGGTGGTGGGTAGTAGGAATTAGTAACCCATAGTTTTCTTAGGGTATCCTACGAAGATACACTTAACAGATCTTTGTTGAAGTTTATCAGGCGTGTGACGTTTCACATGTGCCTCACATCCCCAGACCTTTAAGTAAGACAAGTTTGGAACTTTTCCATGTCATAGTTCATACGGAGTCTTGTCTACCTTCTTGGTTAGAACCATATTGAGAATGCGTGCAGCAGACTCTCTAGAGCATAATACCAAAAGGATAACGGCAAAGTTGTAAGACTCATCATTGATCGAACCATATTTAACAAGGTACGATTACGCCTCTCAGACACACCATTATGTTGTGGCGTGTAAGGAGGTGTAAGATGTTGCACAATTCCATAAGCCTTTAGACAGTCTTTAAATTCTTGACTAATATATTCACCACCATGATCTGATCGTATGGCCTTAATAGTCTTTCCGAGTTGATTTTCAACTTCATTCTTGAATACCTTAAATGTTTCAAAGACTTCATGTTTATGCTTAATTGAATAAACATAACCATAACGACTATAATCATCAGTAAAGGAAATGAAGTAACTAGCACCTTTCTTGGACACATGTCTAAGTGGACCACAAACATCAGTATGAATTAATCCAAGTACATCTTTAACTTTCTTAGTTTTATGTGAAAAGGGTTTTCTTATCATCTTACCAGATATACAGGATACGCATTGATCAAATGGTTCATTATCCGTAGGTTATAAAAGTCCATCATGTTGCAACTTTTCAATACGTTTCTTGTTTATATGTGCACGACGATAATGCCAAAGATAAGAAGAATCCAAATTAGGTTTGGTTCTCTTATTGCTAATAGAATACATGAATGAACGATGGCTTAAAGTAGAAATCACGAATATCAATTTCATAAATACCATTAAACAAGTAATGAGCATTAAATTAAATTCATATTATTCTTGAAAAATGATAATCTAAAATCAGTAAACACATTGGGTAAACCCTTACTTAACCAAACGAGAATGAAATAACAACCCTAGTAATCAGAAGGTGCTTACTGGGACCATTGTCTAAAACAATAATTAAACCATTTTGGTAAAACTAAGTTCAAAAATTAAATAGCTTCAATTCGCGCGCATACCATTGCCCACGTACAAGTAGAGACTTACCAGCTTCGCTTCTGTGCTCCTCTAAGTCCTGTTTTGTGTACAAATGTGAGTATCCAACAACCGGTGTATACACCCTGGGAAGTTTTAGGAATGCAATTAATTCAATATTATAAATACCTGAAGAAGTGGATGCAACATTTTGACCTCTAGTTTTCTTCTTTTTCATCAACTCAACTAGATACACAGGACAGTTCCTTTTCCAATGTCCCTCCTCTTTGTAGTGGTGACATTGTCCATCTTTTGTCGGACGCTCATTCTTGTAAGGTTGAGGCTTTTTGGGTTTAGTAGGATAGAGTTTTAAGGACCTTACCTTTCTCTTTCCCTTTTGCCTTACTATGCAGGTGTTTCTTCTGGACTCTACAACTTTTGAATCGCATATATGTGGGTAGAGGAAGTACCAAACCATTTGCTGCTTGTTCCTATTTAATAACTTCTTCCTTCAAATGTCAACTAAGCAATGAATACACTTCATTATTGTGTTACTTATAATTGATTGATATTGTAATTTGCACAAAGAAGATTGAAATTCACTTGAAAGTGAAATTTCAAGATAAATCTGATGAAACTTTTCAGAAAAGATAGTTGAGTGTGCTATTTGACTATCAGATAGCTATTTCAACAATAGAAACATGATCGCTAACGAATTGTCCTTCAGCCTACTATGCATGATGTAAATGTTCAACATACTATTGGAGTCAAACAGCCCGGAGGTTTTCATACATCTTTCAGAGCTCATTAATAATCTTTTGAGAAGATTTATTTTCAAATTGCTGAAGAAGTTTGGAGACTTAGTTCAAAGCATCAAAAAGCAACTTCATTGTGACGATCAAAAGAGCATTCCATTCTGCATAGAGCTGGATTTTCAGCACATGCGGCAGGTGCAGGTTGCATTGGGTGTTTCAAAAAACATCTGATAATTTTCAGTAGCACAACAAGTTTGGAGCGCACGTAAAACCACTCATTAAAATTTGGTCTATAAGTTGATGCTTCTCATGCATTGACCTGAAACCGAACATATTATGTTTTGGTTTGGGCATTGTGAGTTCTATTAAAATAAACAAAAGTTTACATTAGTATTTTCGAAATTCTTTCTTTAAAGAAATTAAATACCCAATGCTTTAATATAAAGCATTAATTTTTATAAAGCTAAGATTCAACTGACTAACACCACCGCATCAGTGATCTGCTATTTGTTGATGATTTTCAAAGGGTAATTATAACGTTTAATAATTGTATCAAATAAACTCCTAATTATGGGACTTACTTTATGTACATCACATCGTGAACATTCAAACGTGAAAAGGGAGCTTGTGTTATCCCATCATATTGCCACGAGTTAAGGGCTAACCTTATCTTAAACTTGATTAAGGCGTCACAACAAAACTGTGATTATTTAGCACTTAAGTTTCACTAATAAGAAAAAAAAAAAAAATGTATTTTATATCCACTTGGGTTACAAAACCATGAATAGGTCTCACTAATCTTGGAGAGTAAGTGAAAGTGTTTTTCTAGTAGTTGCAAAAGACTGATTTTTTAAAGGGTATAGGTTTTATATCGGTGTCAAAACTATGTACAAAGGGCATGCTACATCTTTGTATCAAGATTTTATAAGACTATAATTTATAAAAAACACCTTATGGATATCAATTGTAGACTATATCATGAAGATTTTTTAATCGGATGTAAGCGAATCCACTTTGACTTTTTGCATTATTTAATCCATTTTAAATTAATTATCGATAATCTTTAGTCATTGTCTTATATTTGGTTTTTTCGAAACCCATTGCTTTGTATTTACAATACATAACAATTTATTCTCAAATAGCAAACAAATAAACATAAACTAACTTAAAAACATATATCGATTAACACATTATATTCACATTACCACATGCTATAACCAATTGATGATAGACCTAAAATCCTCTGTGATTTGAAAATTTAAAAAACAACATAGCCATAAAACGGTCAAAACATAATTTTATTTTTACTTTAGGTCACGTCGAAGTTGTAGCTATTGTCTTCTCGAGCCTTAGCTCAAAACGAACAAAGTTGCTAGATCTATAGTCGTGGACCACCTCAAAAATTTCAAATATTTTCGATATATCAGATAGAATTTATTATGACATTTTATTCTAACCTGTCATAACACTTACGAAAAAAACGTATAATCAAACTAATACTCATTAAGATCCGATTTTTATCATCATTTATGCATGTTTTATGCATGTTTAACACTTAACAATTTATTATACAATCATATATCATATATCATACGTCATCATCCATGGTAAACTTGCAAGATTCACTATGGATCTTATCAAATTAACATTTAATATAGCGAGAAGATTCATATTAACAATTAATACATACCGATTATTAACAATTAATCTACGATATCCATCAAATAAAAAATGCATACATCTTAGGGTTTTGTCTAATTAATTTTATTAACCCTAATTAGGGTTTATGAACACAAGATCATCAAATAAAAATTAAGATAACATCAAAACCTAGCAATTTTTAACGTTCTTTATATCAATTATGTAATTTATAGATCTATGTGTCCTGCTCTTGACGCCACTGTTGGAATTAGTAGACATTAAGATCATATTAACTATTAATAAATACGAGCACGCAGCGGAAGACTAGCACGTAAGATCATTCACATAGTCATATAAATTAACATAATAATAATAAAAGAAAAACGTACCTTTTAGCAAATCTTGAATTAATAAATCAAGAACAATATAAGATCAAAGTATGATCTCTCTTTGGATTCGTACACACATTTGTTAGCGATTCAATTAGAATGCTAGTTCTTTTATAAACAATAAGCAAAACAATTTACTTTAAGTTGATTAATCAAATCGGTTTTCCCACTTGGTTGGGTGTAGCCGAAAGACTCAACACGAGAGAAGGGGAAGAGAAAAGAAGTTTTGCTTTTAGAGTTTCACCAAAAGATGTATCAAAACAACGAGCATTGATTTGTTTATATAGGCATAAGGAATTTGTTATAAGGAAACAAATTCCCACCTCCTCTTGTTGAGGTATAACCGGCCCCAAACACAAGCCCACAACCCAAGCCAAAACTTCCCTTTTCTCATTATTTAACATTAAGTCCTTTATGTTAACATTTAACGACCGTTAAATAACTAATTAATTAACGATCGTTATTTTATTATTTACACAATTAATATAAATTAATTAATATAAATTAATTAATTATATTTATTGAATCCAAACGTTATCGTGTGCGTCTCCAAAGGCCCGAGTCGCATTCCGGACATATATTATTTACGTGTACATTCTTTCAAGTTCTAATTACGAAACAACAATCAAGCCCTAACATGGTGAAATTGTTTATGCAAAACAATAAAAAAGTTGATAAAATTACCTGAACAAGATTAAGAAGATCGGATACATTTATGGTTGTAACTGAGAGACAGATTGATAGACTAAGGAGGGATTTCAAAATTGAAAAAAGAATACGGGAGGGATTGTTAAAAAAGGCATGCCCAATGAAAATTTTAATTTGTCCACAGCAGCACATTTGAGTAAAGTAATTTTTTTTAAAACAAGCATATAATGACATAACATATTTGTGTGACACAAGTTATACTTGTTTATAGTTACGTATCAGAATTTATGCCATTAATAAGTTGGTGTTGTTATGGTACAAGATGTAAATTGCCACTAAAATATATTTTTTCTTTAGCGGCACATATGAAGTGTCACTAAAAACGTACTGTGGTGACAAATGAGAAATGTGCCATTGAAAGTGTGTGTGATAGAAGATCGATTTGAGATGATCACTCTCCTAATACTAATAACTAAACTAGAACTACTTTACTGAACTAAATTCTCATATTCATTTTCTTCCCTTAATCATAAAACAAAATACAACTTATATAGGGACGAAATGTGTAACCAACAAGTAAACGTGGGATAAGAAAGTGGCAGTAGTGGAGTGCTTAACATATGCATATGAGCCTAGTAAAATATTCTAACGTGCATGTAAAATAATGAAACGTGTATGCATAATTGATGGAGACATGAGAGTTGTTCTTCTTTAGACTTGGTCTTTAACTTCAAGCACGTATCAATACTGCACGCCTCAAAATGAGCCTTGTCCTCAAGGCTCATTGTTGTGTACCTCAGGTCAAGTGACTTCCAAGGTGGTTCCGGTTCGGTTTGGAGAAAAACAAAGGCAAGTGGTTTGCACCGGTGTCCCGTGAAGTAATTCAACATATTCTTGAAACAAAGGTTTTCAACACGTATTTGTTTCATCTCCATGGGAATTAAACACTTGATCATATGTGTACTGAAACCAGGGCAAGAGACGTTATCACGGGTGAACTTTTCAGTGGCGATTTGATGTCGGTAAAACGAGAGGATGTTTCATTGACGACATCAGTTGTGGGTTTGGTGTGGTCGGTTTTGGTGTTATCGGTGTGATCGTTGGACTCATTTGGAATGATGGTTGTAGTAAACTTGATGGTGGCGGTGTTGGTGTTTTGGGTTGTGTGTTGTTGTGAGATGACTTCGCAGTGGACGAGCAGAAAGCGTGAACCATCGTAGCTAATTCATCCATTAGAGCATCCATTTTTTCTAAGGCATCTCGTGAGTAGTCACTACAACATTTGCCACTATCCCCAGCGACAATTCGAAGACTTCCCAGGCGACTTGTCGCTGGGGATACCATTGGCTGGCGACATGTCGCCCGGGATACGTTGCAGAGGAAAGCTCGCCAGAGATACTTTCACGGGCGACTTTCCCGAGCGACTTAGTGGGGCCCGCATAGTTTCAGTCTAACTATTAAGTGTCCCGGGCGATATGTCGCCCTGGAAAATGTTCATATACGTTGACTTGTCAACTAAAAATTACATTATTTGTTTTGACTTTCCAGGGAGACATGTCGCCCGGGATAGGTCTGCTTTTTTTTAGTGCAGCATGCACAGCAGGCAATTTCCAGATTTTTTCCGGATACATTACAACTTGTACCAATACACAATACAATATAACGGATCAACGCATTTGATCTAATAAAGCTAAATTGTCCAAAATCCTAATAAACACAATATAGTCTTTAAAACGAGGCTTCCTAGTCACAAACCTTGCATTATCCGCAAGATACAAGTCAATATTCAACTAGACAGGGAAACGAATGTTTACATAAGGGTCGCCAAGATCAAGGTAAAGTAACAAAATAGCATACTAACCCATATATAACATCTCTAACTATCGCCATCCTCCTTGTCCTCCTCATCCTCGCCGCCGTCTTCATTGTCGGCCATCTCATCATCCCCGCACCCACCACTCCCGTTGCTGAACTCAGGTGTTGACTCATACTGGTTAAGCATCTTTGAAAACTTGTCGTCACTTCTAAAAAGCTTCATCATCAAGTTCACCTATTTGGTTAGGTACTTGTTCTTCTTTTCTAGCTTTTCGACATCGCCTGAGTTGTGCGTACATTGAGGACATCTTTGGCCCATACCGGCAATACCCTACCAACACCGGGAAGGTGCCCCCGCTTCTTGCCCTTTCGAGCAAGGGCATTGATCTCTTCA